>JBCJKH010060509.1:0-14669 GCA_039877255.1 Loriculus beryllinus | reverse complement strand
TGGGACCTTTAACTACAAACTGTCCAGCTTCCTAGAGTGTGAACACTACAGTACTATAACACCATCAGCTGAACTCTCATACACTTTAAAAACCATGCACTGAACAGCTGGAAAGAGCCTTTTAACAGGGTCCAATCCAGTGTTTTGGCTGCAGAACTTACTCAGGAGAATACTTAGTGTTAAAAAATAGCACGTATTCCACTCACTTTACACGCACAACTAGAACAGGCCAGAAGCTTCTGGGTAAAAGCCCTGCACATTTGGATACTGAAAATTCTTTAGAGTTAAATGCTTCCCAAAAATACTCCTCCTGAGTCCCTACAGATTATTATAGACTTGTACAGAAAGCAAGTTAGTGTTCTTTTTCTTTCAAATTAAATCAAGCAAAACCAATAGAACTAAACAGCTCCCATTAATTTTTAAAACATTCAACTTTTTTTTAATATATACTAAAATTCCCGTATCCAGAGTTTCTGTAGATTCAAGCAGGGATTTTACCGAAACAGTAAAGACTCTGATGCTTCTTTGCTCCTCTCCACTTTAGAATACTTCTTCCACAAGAAGAGGGGCCTAGCTTCACAGTAAAGTCTCTAAAGGGAAATTCTTTACCTCTTTCTTCTGTGCAGAACTTGTCACATACATAGAAGCACACTATGACAGACATTTGCATTCTGCATAATGACCTTGTCTGGTGGACTCCTGCCCAAGAAACTTAAAACTGCTTCAATTTTAGTGCTCAGAAACACAAGTAGAAAGAAATAGATTTGTTTTCTTACCTCTAAATTATAGAGCACTCTGAAGGTGGACATGCCTGGAGCAAAAGATCTGAAAAGACTTTCTAGTATTGAACTAGCACTGGGCTGATGTTGGTGTTTTGAAGACAGGGATGGTGATTTTGAAGACTGAGAACTTGATTCTGATAGGAGTGTTTTCTAGGAGGAAAGAGCCACAGAAGAGGTATTTTGAGATACTACATTTTGTTGTAACTGGCAATACATTTCCTGTGATCTCCGTAATAACACTGTTGCCTCCAGCTGCTTGGAAATAAGTCAATAATCCTTAACATGAGCATTATTTTATAGCAGAGTTTTGAACCCTTCACAGATTATAATCTGACAGGGAATGTAAGAGACCTGGTAGCAAATTCCTTTTTAAATCACCAAGATCAATTATTGTTTAATCCATACCTTCCTTCCCAGGGAATCAAGTTGATCAAGAGCCTCCTGAATAGCTGGGTCAGTGGGAATCAAGAGCAGAAGTTTCCTCACTCGTAATGTTATCCTGAAAAGTTATCAGAAGTTACTTGTGCAAAACAGGGCTCAGCCACACTGTGGCCTGGTGAATGCCTACACACTGCAAAGTAAGTAGCTATTACAACTTTGCAGCATGAGCATTGCTTCAATATTTAATAAGCATTTAGTTTGCTTACCTTGGCTCCTCTAGATTGGCAAGCTGGTAAAGCATATCAAACACATTACACACGAGAGCCATGACTACTCCAGGGAGGGATTTCTCCTGAGAATTAAGAAGAAATACAAAGGTTTTTTTCTCTTGCAAGTAATTTTAAGAGAGCTCTTCACTCAAGCAATTAACCCAGAGGCCAACCTTGCCTTTAGAAATCCCAGCTGCTTTCTAGACTGAGAAACATTTCATTTTTACATTACCCCATTTCCCTTTTAACAATCAATTTCTAAGTCAACTATTAGGGTTGACACACAAAGTAGACCAGGAATGGTCCAAACATGCTAGTTGATCCTTCTTAGCTTATTTTCATACTGCAGCTTTATTAATAGTGGAAATCTCTCCCCTACACAAATATACAATCTCAAAGCTCAATCATATGGGTCTTGATTGTTTAAAAGACCCTGCAGAATTTAGTAACACCAAACAGGCTACCAAAGGTGACAGAAGACACTACAAAATCCAATCTGCATGCATAAGGCAAATGTGTATTTAAATGCTTTGTTCCAATTGCAGTTTGAAAGCAAAACCAGATTACTGAAGATTGGATACTGAAGCTGATATGAACAGCTAGGTCTCTAAGTCTTCCACCCCAGCTGTGTCTTCCCCAACTACCCTCCCTCCAGGAAAAATACGAGGAAGGTTTCAGGCTATTACACTGTACCTGTTCCATTGCATAGGATGAACTAAACACACTGCTGGTGTTGCTGGAACCAGCTGAGGAATCTGCAGAGCTCCCTGATGGAGTCCCACTTCCTGATGTTTTTACTGTAAGGACTTGCTCATCAGAGAAGCCCAGTTGGTGGAGCAGTTTCTGATCTTTGTTTACAGTTAGCTGCAAGAAAACATTAATCATTTAGCTCTGGAAAAGAAACTCAGTTTCATAAAGAATGAAAATTGTTTGTAGTTAACATACCAGGCTGTCATTGGCAAATATCTGTATATTATCCACAGGTGAATTCAACATCTTTGCTATCTTCCACCTGACACTTCCTACAGTTTCATTGCTATGTGCCTGGAAAATGAAACAGCACTAGTTCAGGAAGTCTGCTCAAGTACTAAATTCCAAGAGAAAAAAATCTTCCCTTACAGTCTTCCTGCTCCTCTGCAAAGGCTGGTAAAGGTACTGTCCACAGGAGAGGCTGACAGGGTAGGACAGCAGTGGAAATAGCCATCACTGACAGCAAGCAAACTAATTCTTTTTCCCAACCTAGCATGATGATCAAAACACATTCAGTCTACAGACACTTCTGTTACAGTAGCATTATACAGACTTCTAACATTTTCAGAGAGTTTTCAAGTTGACCAAGTCCCTTAAACCAGCTTACTCTGTTCAATCCAAGCACCCAAAACCCCAAGAGTAGCTACACGATCCACACTGCACACATAATACACATAACCTGTGCACACATACCTCTATGGTGAAGGTATCTTTGGTAGACTCATACGTAACATTAAGTGTTAAAAGATGTCCATGGAAAGAAGCACCATGAGGTAGAATAGTTCGGGGAACAGAATAAAGGTCCTATGGAAAGAAGAGGTTGACAATAAATATCACCCTTGAAAACAAAGACATTTCTATGATGGTATGTAACAAAGTTACCAGAGGTGCATAGGTTTAAGTAACTTTTATTGGTTTTAATACTAGAAATTATGTATTTTGTTAAGAAATGCTGTGCCTTACCTCTATTGTTATCACATAACGCTCTGCCAACAGCAGCAGCCTCTCAATTATTACAAGTTTAGTTGACCTAGAGACATTGAAAACAAGCATAACCTGTATCAGAAATTCATTTTCAGCACCCACAGATAACTACCATGAACTAGCTCTTTCCAAATATAAACCCCTTAAAATTTGAGTTAATTCAGTTGAAGCTAAATAAGAAAACAGGCCAAGAAGCTTGTGTTATACTGCTTGAAATGTAGCCAGCTTCAGAAGAAGCTTCATATTTCTTAAGGTCCCACCCACCCTGTGCTCATCTAATTAAGCTACACACATTTAGGTATTCATTAGAGCTAGAGGAGCAAATCCCATCCTTTTCTTCCCAAGTTAAAACAACCCAAACAAAACCAAACCCTTCTGCCCCAGAAATATTATATGACTAATAGGCTGGTTGGTAATAGTTTATGAGTTTTGTGGTTTGGGTTTTTTTACTTGGGTTTTGGCAGATTGAAGGGGAAAGTGTTGGCTTTTTTTGTTATTTCTGTTAAAAACCGGTTTTTCAAAGTCTCTTTGGAACTTAAACTGCACTATAATTGGAATATTCAGCTGAGAAACCACCAGAATGTACAACTACCAATACTGAGACTTTTAATTAGTGCTCAAAATCATGTGGGAAGCAGCTGGAAGCAAATGTCTACCGCTGTACTTATTCTTTTAAAGGCACACCTACCTGTAAGGAGACTGAACTGATGTTGCTACCGTAGGCATAGCAGTTGCTGTAAGCATTTTTGTAGCTCTTGTAACAGCATGTGTTAACGTTGGACCTCCAAGTGCAGAGCTGGCTGCCTAGAACACAAAGCAGAGTGTAAGTGCTGGTTTACATGGATGATTAGCATGTCCTGCAGAGCTAAGAGAACAAAAAGTACCTGCAGAAATAATGTTTTTGTTTAAATAATCATAGTCAATTATTCTAAGATACAAAACTGAAAAAGGATGCAGGTACAAGAGCAATTAAAATGTGTCCTTTACCTCTAAGCGTGTGTAGCAATCAGCAATGAATTTCTTGTGCAGTGATACTGAATCCTAAAGATAAAACATACAAATGAATTAGAAGTTAAACCCAAGATGATTGGAATTACTTAGACAGAATCCAACAAATCACACATTTTAGCATGCAGAGTAGCAAGACTCCATGAATGTCAAAGCACTTTATGTACAAATACATGCCTACCTTTTTCAATCTAGGAGTCAGATTGATATAGCTGTAATTTATAATCAATTGAATAGCTTCATTGGCAATTTCTTCATCAGGAGACTCCATTGCAATTTTCCAAATGAAATCCATTCCTATTAATTCCAGTTTTTCCACACTCTATGCAAGGAAGGACAACAATAAAACACAAGTGGATTTCTTACACAATGGTGAGTTGAACTGCAGGAACAAAACAAGCCTTCCATCTGTTAGAAAAGCATCTTTTGACTGAATCTGTAGAATCTTCTTTTCCAACACGCTGTCAAGCTTTGGCACAGTGCAAAGGGAAATCAATAGCTACATATTTGTGTACTTATACTAGAAAAAAATTGTTTGATTGCAGGTGGATAAGCAAGTTCCAAAGACTACTCTGTCAAGCCAACTAAAAAATAAAAGACCTCAAATGCATGGAGAAATTTAATTGGGAATGGAATTTGTTTCACAAAGGTCAACATGGTAACTAACCACATAATAAACCATCAGAAAACCTACTATGATACTTGGCAAAAAATTGTGCATTTCAAGTTAGGTTTCTGTGATAAAGATCTAAAATGCCTATGGAAAACTACTTAACATACAGCCATTAATTTAATGGAAACATTTAGAGATTGTAGACTTAAAAACTACTGTAGGTTGGAATTTGAATATATGGTTGGATATAAAGAAGTTCTTTATTGTGAGGGTGGTGAGGCACTGGAATGGGTTGCCCAGAGAAGTGGTGAATGCTCCATCCCTGGCAGTGTTCAACGTCAGGCTGGACAGAGCCTTGGGGAACATGGTCTAGGGTGACATGTCCCTGCCCACGGCAGGGGTTGGAACTAGATAAAGTCCTTTCAAACACAAACCATTCTGTGATTCTAAGCCTAAATCTCTTGTAAAGAAGAAAAATAATAATTAAAAAGACTAAATAAAAGAGAGAAAGGAGTATTTCCCTACTAGGGACAAGTAAAAAATGCATATTAGAATTCCTGATTACTAATATAACGGTATTAATATCCACCCATTCCTCCTGCAATGTTTTAGAAGCTACACACCAGCTTCCAGCTATCAATTGCTGAAATTTTAATTATCATAATTGTGGAGTTTAAAGCTTCAGAGTTTCACAGTGTCAGTACTAGAATGATGAATAACACGACCATGTCAAACAGCTGCTAAAGAATCCTTGTCTCACTTCCTCCCATCCCCAAGATGCCACGGGTAGTATACAAGAATGAACTTGTCAGAACACTCACCAGCTGAGTTCCTTGCCTCTTCAGTCGATGGTCACACAGGTTCACATTTTCAAAGAAAGTCTTAAATAAACTAAAACCTGAAAGTGAAAAAAGGTGTAAGGTTTTTATTCAGGTCAGGCTGAGTTCCTATGCTTTCCTGAAGAAACAAAACTATCAAATACAGGAGATGACCTTTTCCCCTGCAGTTATTAGAACTCAGAATGATAGAAGTAGGCCCCTTTCTTATCCTGAATTACAGAACTGGTTATGTATTTAACTTAAAGGCTCAGAAAGCAAACTTATGGTATGTATTTCAAAACCAAATCTGTTGACAAAAGCCATATTCTCACCATTCATAGTAATTTCATACGACTCCAGTTTAAGAATTTTCTCTTTGAAGAGCTGTTGCTGTACATCACTCTCTAGATCATGCTGTCCTTTTGTAAACCACTCAAAGCACATCTGTGAAAGAAAGGCAGATGTATTTTTACCCCATTGTCATGGCAAGTACTTTAGTTCTGTACAGCACTGGCAAACTGTATCAGTTATTACAGTAACTTACTTACAGAAATTTTATCCACAGCAAGAGGTTCCAAATCTCATCTCTCAGTAACCTCACAGGTTATACAGGCTGCACTGCAGTGTTAGGGTACTTCATAGCATCATAGAATGGTTTGGGTTGGAAAGGACCTTAAGATCATCCAGTTCCAACCCCCCTTGCCATGAGCAGGGACACCTCACACTAAACCATGTCACCCAAGGCTTTGTCCAACCTGGCCTTGAACACTGCCAGGAATGTAGCATTCACCACTTCTCTGGGCAACCGGTTCCAGTGCCTCACCACCCTCACAGTAAAGAACTTCTTCCTTATATCTAACCTGAACTTTCCCTGTTAGAGTTTAACCCATTACCTCTTGTCCTATCACTATAATCATAGTCATCTTTCACCCAAACGATGCTGAACATCTCTTATGACTGCAAAATTACACGTACCCCTTTTCAAACCAGTATCCATAAAGCTGCAACTAGTCTCCTAGCCAACGCTCCTCCCTCAGCCAAATTTAATATTAAAAAAGCATCCTAGTCATAAGTGAACATGTAACAGTGGCTCCATTAGCTTTCATAAAGAATATAAAATACATTATTAGTGCTTACTACTTACGTCTGGCATGTCTCAACAAACACACGTGTTATTCCTGACCCATTAAGATCCACTCTGCAACCACAGATACCGACTTCTCAAGTATTTCTTACCTCTCGATCTAACTCACAAACATCCTGGCCAGTTACAAGGCACTCCCAGATCTCCCTGGCACGATTCCAGCCCAAGTAAAGGGTGGCTTCTTGCAGAAAAAATGCCAAAAATTTTAGGTGTGCTTCCAAATACTGAGAAAGAAAAAACAAAAACTCAAGCTCAAGACATTTTTCCCTGAAACAAGAACTCTGAGCATTCTTTTTAGCAAACTTAGCTGTCAAACACCAGTACACTTTGCAAAACCTGGAAAACAGAAATTGCTACTGCAGTTTTATTTCTATTTTATACAATTTTAAGCATTACTTCTTTTTTATTACCTTTCTAAAACCGAGCATAAATCCCCTTGGATTTGCTATTAATTTCCTGATATTGACATTATTTGATACTAGTTGCTAAATCACAGCTAGCAATAAGATAGTATCATGTGGCTTCCATTTTCTAACTAGCAAATCTGTTTCAAGAGCTTCACACCAAATTCGAGGGTTTAGTCTTTAGAATGGTAGTTGAACTGGAAGGTGGAAGCTGCACAAGCTGGGAGACAGAAAGTCCTGGGGTGAGGAGATCCAGCTCTTGACCAGTTAAAGACTTTGCTAAGAAATGTGGATTGTGACATTTGCCCACCCTTGCTCTATAATATAACAAGGCTATATCAAGCCCCAATAGTATCAGAATTGTAACTAAAAACCAGTGTAATTATTCAGAGATAACACGTATACCAGTGAATTCCAAAATGAAACATCACCTAATCTTACACAACTTGGTCAGTGACAGACTACATCATGGTTTCAAAACTTAAGGTAGTAAGAAATCCAAGGTGCAGTACCTCCCGGTAAGTGTATCGGCCATCCACTAATGTTGCTCCAACAAGCCCTCCTGGACCTGCCACAGATGCAGCCAAACGGTGGCACGATATTAAGCTTCCTGTCACCAGCTTCACTATTTCAAAGTTTTTCTTTAAATCTTGAATAATGCTCTTGGCAAAAAAACCAACCAAATAAACCACAAATCAAAACGTAACATTGAGAGGTTTTAAAGAAAATAGGTAAACAGGCACATGTCTTATTGGAAGGAATAATGTTCCCCCCTCACCAGTCAGCTGTATCCCATCCAAGCATCCAAAGCCCCCTTACATTAGTGTTTTCAGGACGTGCTAAAACACATGTGCTGCAGATGTCAAACAAAGTCCCACCCCTCTGCTCAGCCACTGTGTAGCACATGTGACTAGTCCCTTTTCTAAAAGTCAATGCCAATTCAATTACAAAGCAGCTGGTCTAAACATTAGCCACTGTTCATTTCTTAACAGCATCTTAATTCTTCTACAGGAAGCTGAGAATACAATGAATTAGTCCTGACACAGCAAACAGATTTATACATACATACATATATATATATATGTATACATGCACACGCAAACGGATGGCACACCATACAGCATCTCTACTTTGACAGTTTATGCTACATCACTAAACACCACTTATCACAGTATGTTTTAGTTTGTTGATTTTTCTCCCCCCTCCCTCACTTCTAAATTCAGTTTCCACATTCTACAGACGCAAAGCTACACAGACATAACAAGGGCTTCAAAAATCATCTCAGCATCATATTCTTACCTTGTCTTGCTTTTGGTAAGTTTGCTTAATAAATGAACGTGTGATTTCATGGAGCTGACGTAATGCTGGTACCACCCACACAAACTGAGGATTATTGTGCTGGGATGACTAGTAGTAGGAAAGGTAAAAACAATTACACATGTGTACATGCTCAACAACAGTCTAACTCTCCTCTTAAGACTCATAGAAGCCTAATGATGTCTGTTAATACCACTGCTTCAAAACAACATCTACTAGCTCTGAAGGCTGCAGTTACTTGTTCCTGGTCCCTTTCTGAACGCACTCAAGGTGCCCTTCTTCACTTTCTACAAGAAATCTTTTGACACACACATGTCATTTTGCTGTCCTTATTATTAAGCCCAAAGTACCACTTCCTTGTTAGGGAACATGCAAATTAAGCAGACAAAAAGTTGCACCAGGGAGAGATAACCACCACCTTCCTTAATTATAAGAGATGAAGCAGGCCTGTTAGGGCATAAAAGGGTAAATCCAGTCAAATGATGTTACTTATTGCTAAAACAAGAATAACACAACAAACAATCTGAAATACTACTGAGGATTGAGAGACAAGAAGAAACTTCTGATTGGTGCTGCAAGGAGCCTCTGACAGGAAGGAAAGGATACTTAAGCTGCATTTTGAAAGAGATCCTGTGAAGAATTACCCTCCTACCTCATTGTTAGAACTGCTCATCACTTTTCTGGGAGGCTTCATTTTCTGTAAAGTTTGACCACACAAACCAGTACTGAGGTTGCTTATTCAGAGAAGTGATGTCTGGTTTAAATACTGACAACAACCACTACCACCTACACACTCAGGGAGATTAAAGTAGCCTGCCCATAGCAGAGAGGTCTCCACTGAAGGCTCCCTCATGTATTTGAGAATGCTGCCTTAATATTACATTCCCTCCCAGTTTATGCCTTCATTTCCCCTAATAAAGGGCAATAAAAAAAAAGGATGTATTTTTGAAACTCTGCTGTATGGTTACCCCAATCCCTTCTAGCTTACAATTACAGCTTTCCCTTAGTGTTTCCCAGCGCAGCACTTCTATAAAGGCCCTTGCCAGAATGTAATTAAAAAGAATGCAAGAACAGGAAAGGACAAGAGAAGACCCAAAACAAAAAACTGCAAGTTTCACAGATATTGAGAACCCAAAGTTCAAAATCCATATTCATAAACACAAACACATAAAAAACTGTGATCAATACCAAGAAGCAACAAACTCTGCTTCCGGAACAACCAAAATCCTCTACATATGCTGCAACACAGACAAAACCTGATTTATCATGGAAAAAAAAAAAAAAGGATGAAAAAAGAACAAGCCTTTTTCTTTATTTACAGTATTCTTCAGACTGAAAAAAGACAGGAGCATTCCTGCAGCCCTCCAGAAAAACTGCCTGCAGTGCAGGAGAGAATATATGCAGTCTTTTAAGCCATGCACATCTCTGCTGCTGCTGCCAGGAAACATCTTAGCACAGGCAGCTGCGTGAATGGCTTCTTTATGTTAGCTGAAAAGAGTTTAAGTATTTTATTAAAATATTTATTAAAATACAAAACTCTTAGGATTTAAGTATCAATTTGTATTTTGAGACTTAATGGTCATGCCAGAACACATGCTCAAAGGGAACTAATCTAGATTTTCACATGAAAGGGACAGTTAAAATACTGACATACCTTTATAGTGGTTCCATTTGCAAATTCTAACCTTGGGCCCATCCTGGTAGTTTCCCATAAACTGATCACTCCTTGTGCTGAAAATTTGCTTAAAACAAAGGCAAGAGACTTACTTTGAGTCTCATGGTCAACAAACAGGCTCACACAAAGCCTACCCCTCTTGTGGACTCCCCAAGGTAAGAACTTACAGATGGGACACGCAATTTGAGCATCTTGAAAGGAAGGGCAACATCAACACTAGATAACATTTCATTTTGGAAAAGATAAATAATAAACCAACCCTCTTAATATCCTCTATGCATTTGATGATGTAGCTTCTTTTGATTGCCTCTTTCACTGCGTAGGCATCACTGAGGATTGTCAGATGTTCCTCCAAAGCTTGCTGAATAAGACTACATGGTAACGTTGGAAGATGAGCCAGCTCCCAAAGCACTTCCAGAACCTAGAGAAAGAAGTGCAAGGCTAGTCAGGACCTAGGAATTAGACAGTCCAGCAACCTGATGTTTAATAAAGAAAAACCCCAAACATTCACATGCCTTTCCAGTGGTCGTCTCCACCCGTGCCTCTCGACCAATGCGTCCTATCAGGCTCAACAGCTTCTGCCGCACTCTATCACTCTCTGTTTCCCAGCTCTGTATAGCAAAGAAATATTATCCACTGTTAAAGCAGCAAGCACTGTTTGTCTGCTGTCTCGCAAAAGGATAATTTGCAACTGTTTTACTGCAGGAAAATCAAAATACAAACAAGAATGCTTCCACCAGGCATAGTTCCTTAATTTTGTTACTGGGAGCTACAGTATTTATTTGCCCAATGATTTTTTTCAAATATAAACTATATGAGATTAAATATAATAATAAAATTTCACTTTAAGTACCTCAGCACTGCCTGTATGTGTCCTGGTTTTGGCTGGGATAGAGTTAATTTTCTTCCTAGTAGCTGTATTTTAGTTTGAGAACAAAGCTGGTAACAACTCGATGTTTTAGTTGTTGCTCAGTAGTGCTTACTCTAAGTCAAGACCTTTTCAGGCTCTCATGTTCTGCCAGTGAGGAGGAGCACAAGAGGCCAGGAGGGAGCGCAGCCAGGACAGCTGACCTGAATGAGCCAAAGGGATATTCTATCCCATAGAACATTATGCTCAGTATATAAACCAGGGGGAGTTGGCCGGGAGGAGCCGATCGCTGCTCAGGGACTGGCTGGGCATTGGTCAGTGGGACGTGAGTAATTGTGTTGTGCACCACTTGTCTGTCTTGGGTTTTATTTCTCTCTCTGTTGTCTCCCTTTTCATTACTGTCATTAAATGGTTATATTTTACCTATTAAACTGTTCTGATCTCAACCCATGGGTTTCACTTTTTTCCAGTTCTCCTTCCCATCCCTCCACAGGGTGGTGAGCAAGCAGCTGCACGGAGCTTAGTTGCCAGCTGGGATTAAACCCTGACAACAACGTACTTAAAATCTAAGTCAATCAGCAATACAATAGCAGATCAGACTTCAGGTTAACACAAAAAACCTTCAGTATTAAAAGTGTTATTTTTTTATTGTCAATTTCATATTTATATAGAAAATATACATGTATTGAAGGTATTTGCCTCTTGGTAGGCTGGATGCAAAAGTACACCTTTTCAATTTCTTTCCTAAGGTAACTGAATTCCCTGAAGAGAGAATTGAAAAAATTAATGTGAAAACTTACCTTTTGGATTAGAACAAATAAATGGTTGAGCTGATCAGAGCTAAATTTCACAGCAGCTGCAGCAATAATGGTATGTATGTTTTCTATCACAGTGGAGGATTGTCCTGACTGAAAAGATGGAAAACACAAGAAAGGGGGTCTTTATCCCAAATGAGATCAAGAAAAAACTTAATTTAAGCATTACCCTGCTATTCATACTAATGACAAAGAGTAACAGGTTACGACATGTTAGAAACACAAGGTAAGAGTAACTGTCTCTGCTCCCCATTTCACTGACAAGAGAGGTCTTTGCAAGTAATTCTAAAGTAGAAAGACCAAGTTTATCAGCCATTATTACAGCAGACTGAAGATGCTGCAGTGGCACACACCACAGTAAGGTGTGGTGCCAGGATCACAGACATGACCATTTTTATTTCTTGGTTAAGTTCATGTGTGGGGTGCTCCATCTCTGACACTCTTTAAGGCTTTACTCAAAAGCAAGCAATAAAAAAATCTCCTCCCACACTGATGGGAGCACCATGGTAACAACAGCCAGAAGAACAAAAGTGAGCTAGAATTATACTTCAGCTCTACCAAGCTTGCAAAACTTGCTGCCATGCCTGCATATACCACAGATCTGACAGAGTCAAGCGAGTTTAGTCTAAAACATCAACATCTGCACAGAGAAGAAAACCATTTCCTGCAGCACGTTATGTCTCTGGTCAAAATTTCCATATGGTGTTTGCATTAAGCAGTCAAACCACCTTTCCTACACAGCAGTAAGTTGAATACACGTAAAATGAATACGAAAAGATGACTTGTCAGTCAATTCTACGTATATACATGGAGTTAAACAGGAATTTGTGAGCCTACTCTTTAAAGTCACACTGTGAGTTGCATTCAAATGCGTACCTCCAGTCATAAAAATTAACATTCTTAGGCACGGTCTTTGATCTAGGCAAACACTCTATCACCTGTTTCAGGCTGGAAACATCTTATTTCAAGTCAAATACTTTAAAAGCCCTTTAAACACTTGTTGCAAAGAACTGAACTTCATTGTAAGATTTAACAGCTGTATTACAAGAAATTGGCAGAACACTTGATTTTAAATGGTAAAGGAAGAAGCAGAGGAAAGCCTTTGCATTAATTATACTGTTAACATCTCAACACCTCCACTTCGCAGTAGATGCATATATTATCAACTAAAAAAATCCCACCATTATAACGTTTTCTTCTATAAGGCAGTCTAAACACACCTGCCTAGTCTTGGTTGCTCACCTGAATTCTCCAGATTTTAGTGAGCTCATCTAGAGATAATTTACTGCCCAGCAGTTCAATAATTCCCTTTATACGATCACAGTATTGTGCTTGGTCTATATTACCTACGAAACAAAGAAAGGTAACTAAGTTAATAGATTTAAAACAGGATTAAGAGTCATTAAAAGCCTAAAACCAAACACATTATTTTAAAAGGGAGAAGAACAAAGCTCTACCTTCACTGGAAAATTCTCTATTGTTACAAAGAAATTTATCAGTCCAAAGAAAAAGAACAAGGCTCCTTCTATTTTTATTTTGTCTCACTTCATACATCTATAGCACTTCACACCTATAGGACATTGCTACTTGGAAAAAAAAGCCCTCTTTTTCTATTTCTTAGAGCCCAACAATATACAAAGATAAACTGAGAACAAAAACCCCAGGTACAGTAGAAGACATCTGCAGATGTCAAATAGAGGACTAGATGACAGCAGAATTTGCAGGGTCTTCCTTACTCCAATTTGAAGATGACAAAAACCTTCAACTCCTTTGTTAATTAAGATGCACTGAAAGGGGCAGATGAAATTGTTAAATACACTCAAAGCTCATGCTGAAAGACTTTGTGAAAGTGCTTACCTTCTAGAGCAATGGACAGGACAGAGTTTTCTACCAGCCAGTTTAGTAACCGGTCAGTATCTATTGCATTCTTCACCGACTTGGATACAGTGCTGTCTTCTATTAATTTTGTTACCTAGAAATTGCAAAATAGGAGATTCTAACAATGATTCCCACAGGTGTTCCATATGCACAAAAGGAAATCTATTCAAAAGGTTCACTGTGAAGCGTAAGTGTGAATCCTGACATATTTTGAGCACATGAGGTGTTTGAGCTTTTTTGGTTGGTTGGTGTCTTACTGCGTGGTTTGGGTTTTTTACCTTGTGTGTGTGTGTGTTTGGTTTTGTTTTCTAATAAGCTGTTTAAAGACAAACTCCTACCCAGAAACACCTCCTTGTCATCAGCCTCTGATACAGCACATTCTTATTCACATTTTGACACAGAAAAGGTATATTTCTGCAAGGTATAGTTCTACAGATATACCAGAAGTAGGTTATTTCAGGCTTCTGCTTCTTACACTCAAATCAGTGTCCTATTTTTTTATCCAATACAGGCTCCCCACTCCAGGGAGAAAGAGTACATTTCTGCTAAAGCCTTCAAAAGCTGCACTTTTAGAACTTCACCAAGGATACACAGCATTTATGACTAAGAATCAAACAGCAATGAGGTTTAACTTCTCAGTTTTCCCATAAATAAAAGCACAAAAGAAGGACTCTAAAATGCCTCACAATGGCTGCACACTAAACCAATGCATTTTTTTTGGGACAATTCAATTACACAAATTCTTGAAGGAAGAGATGAATGAACAACACTATACTTAAACCACAACTGCCATCAAAAAGAAACTGTCTTCTACTTTGATACAAGATTTTAGCACAAAGAGCTCTAGTCCATAAACCCCAGCTTGTAGGTGCTCCTACAGTGTCCATGTACCATCTCATTTTTTAGGGTTGCGGTTTCAATGGCTTCTTAACAACCCACCCCACCTCACACACGCGCAGGCAA
>JBCJKH010060507.1:0-18484 GCA_039877255.1 Loriculus beryllinus | reverse complement strand
TAAGAACAGCCCAGTAACTAAGGTATAACACAAACCACTGCTGCTACCACCAATAATAATAATGATAAGGGAAATAACACGGGAAGAGAATACAACACCTCACCACACGCCAACGGATACCCAGCCTGACCCAAGCAGTTTTCTAGCCCTTCTGGGTAACTGCCCCCAGTTTATATACTGAGCATGATGTGCTGTGCTATGGAATATCTCTTTGGCTAGTTTGGGCAAGGTGTCCTGTCTCTGATTCCTCCTGGCTTCCCCTCCTCCCTGGCAGAGCATGAGGCTCAGAAAGTCCTTGTTCAGAGTAAACATTACTGAGCAACAAGTAAAACCATCGGTGTTATCAGAGCTGCTCTCAGGCTGAAAGTCAAAAACACAGCACTGCACCAGCTACTAAGAAGGAAAAAAAAGTGACTGCTACTGCTGAACCCAGGTCACCTTGGTGCATTACCTGAAGAAATAGCATCCTGATCTGCATTCTTTTCACTCCCCATAACAAACACTGAGAAAAAAAGATGACTTCAGCTTTGAGTTCATTATCTTTTCCTCCTCACACAAACATTTGGTGAAACAGTTACAAAGTGCTCTGAGAATTTTATCAGTCTATCCTCTTTGTAGTAGAGCTGATTTCACACCACTTTATTTCTGTATACTTAAATTTTGCCTCCAAAGTTATGTATACCACACATACACCCAGAAAACTTTCTTCCCTCTAGTACAATCTCCATAGTGGTCTGCCATCACTGAGTTGCCATAAGGCAACTACCATAGGCAATTTTAGGCTTTTGAACTACCAACCACTCAATGTTTTTCCCTTTGAAGTCTTAGGCATTGGATATGGAGATGATGAAACTATTTTTTCTGTCTCTGCCTAGAAAAACACATAACTCGCACATATGTACACACAAACAGAAAGAGAGTGCTTTGCTATATGAATATGTATATTTTACTGTATGAATAGCAAAGCTGGGTTCAATGTAGTGTGCTTTTTTTCTTTGCTTTCTCCCAGCTGTTGATCTGGCAAAGGAGTTGCAGTTCTGGGGTCATACAAAGAACCTGTAAACCAGTGTCCTATGTTATGACTTTCCTCAATTTAATCAAAAGCAAAAAGAAATAAAAAAACCTGTTTCTCCCAGAGAAAGCATGTAAGAAAAAAACCTGTGCTCTACTTTTTCCAACTAGCAGCAACCTGCAATCTAATCTGCCAGAATGCAAAGAGATTACAGGTTTTCTGGGTTTATTTGGCTGCAGAGAACAAAATACATCCAAATCAATTCTCCTGCAATAAAATCTGTGCATTTCCCACTTCCACCCACTATCCTACTGGGAAAGTGAGAGTAGACAGCAGTGACGAATGCTTCAAGAAGGCAAAGAACTGACAAGCAATGCCTTTGATATTAAACCAGAGGCAGAACGATCCGAAGCCATAGAAAAGGTGTGTGTTGTAAGGAAGGGCAGGCGGGAGGTGGCATATATATATCTCATAAAATATTTCCATTTTTTTAGCTAGGGAAGTATGATCACGAGTTGCTGCTTAGAGCACATCCCCAAAGCCATTATAACATGGAATGAACACAAGAACTAATGTTTCAAATCAGATCAAGAAAAGAAAATTCTACCAGATGGGTTACCAGGCAGACTCCTCATATCAGAAGTAAACTCAGTCTCACTAAAATATAGCAAATGAGGATCTATAACACAATTGGTGCTATATCCTGGGTTTATTTCGAGTCACATAGATTGATGTTTGCAGCCTTTCCAGAATAAAATGGCTCCATGACATTAAAATGCATACATTTTCAGCTTGTCTTGTTTCCAGAGACATCAAGTTAAAGACCTGATCAGAGCAAGCAACAATGCTGGATTATCACTGAAGGCAAATATTATCAGAGTTTGTGCAAACAGAAACATAAATAAAAGATTACTCCATGAGATGAGAGCATTCCAGTAAACATGCAAAGAAATAAGATGTGCATGCAGTAAAAAGAAAGAGCCTGGAGTAGGTATTTAGGTCTAAAATGTGTTATAAAAAAAATGTTGGATCAAACAGTGGAGTATACCTACCCTAATTTAAGCATCCAGAAGTTAGATTTAATTCAGTCATTGGGTTTTCCCTTCTTGTTCCATGAAGAGAGATCGGACTTGAGAGGGCAATCTCATTCCATGCTTTTTGCCTAAAGATTCAGAGGATTTATGCTCTGGAAGTGCTTAATTTCACTCCCTGCAATGTAACAGCTTTTCAACATCTCATTCAATGATTCCAAATCAATTTTCACAAAGGATGACTAATCCAGTCCTAATGAATCTCTGCATAAGCAGGGGAAGCAGAAGAGAAATAAAAAACAGAAGGCAAATCTAGACAGTAGATGCCTCTTCCATTGCAGCTCCTGGAATATGAAGGGTATTTTGTACTGCAATTTTGTAGTTTATTTAAAAGTACAAAAAAACCCCTCCAGATAATAACAGATTCCATTGTTATTAGCAGGCAGCAGATCTGAAGGCAATGTTCAGAAGTTTCCTCTTAAATACATATGACTTTAATATGTTTTTTTCTTTCTTTAAGTGTTTCCCTTAAGGAAACCATATCTATGCCAAAAAGTTTTACTGAAATATTGAAGAACCCTAGACAGCAATCTACATAAGCCAATAAAATGGCTGTCATCAGAAAAGCAGTGAAAGTTTTATTACAATATTGAGTTCTGCAAGTAAACGAAGCCTCCCTTACGCAATGCAATCCATAAAAGTAATCAGGCACAACCTACCCTATACAGTTTAGTGCACTCCTGATTGCAAAGGTTTTAAAAAATAAACACTTCTGACATATATAAATATGTAACTGTATATTTGTATCAGTTTAATATAGTTTATGGCATTTTTTCATCAAAATAGATATACATTAACATTTAGGTTATCATCATGAGTGTCATGAGTGATATAATAATGAACTCATAGGATATGCTTTTTGCTGCTCTTTGACTGTTGCTTACATGGTTTTGTATTGTATTGTATTGCACTGTATAGTATAGTTCAGAATGTCAGCATGGAAATCTGTCATTGCCCATGCTATTTGTAAACACTTGGCTACCCCGCAGATATGAAAGATGTGGAGTGAGTTCAGCAGGTCCAGATCACCAGTGCAGTACCTGGAACTTTGTCTTACAAATGCTAAACAATGGTTCATATCCTTTAGTCTGATGAAACCTTCCTTCCAGCTCCAATTATTTTTCATCTTCTAAAAGAGTAATTTAAATTTCTACTATGGCCTTTTTTTTGTCAGGCTATTCTGATTCAGTTTGGCACTGCAGTATAGAGTAATAGAGGTGGAGCAACCTGAAGAGCAGGGTGGATACTCTGGTTGTGACACATCCTATAGTACTGTATGAACAATTAAAAAGCAGATTTCACATGCAACACTCTGCCTGCCTTAATATCAGCAACTAGACAAAATATGTGCTAGATTTGGGAAAGCAGACCTTCCCTACCCCAAGCCTCCACAGTACAAAGTTCTGCAGACTCTCAGAACCTGTTAGAGTAGTTAGAGGAGTTAGTTAGAGCAGGTTTATATTTTATTTTCTTTATAGAATCTCAAGGAGGTGTCAGATATCAGTCAAAGTACCATAAAACTTTTCAGAGCAGGATAAGGCTAGACTTTATTAAAATATTTAAGTTACTAAAAAATATTATTCTCCCATATTCTCAACATCTTATATTCAGAATCTAATAAAATCCCAGTGGAATAAAAATAATCACTCTAACCAAGCATATACTTTTTATGAATTATACTTATTATGAATTATTGACCTGGTTGCAATGATTTGGCAATGGTCTTCTGCCTACATGAAAAATTAGAAATTTCACCATGAAACTACTTTCCAGTGGGAAATGATGTTTCAAGAAAATCAAATTTTTTTTTTACTTGCAGGAGAAAACAAATTGTCAGAAGTTTTGTTTTCTGTTGAGCAGCCAGAAAAAAACTTCACTTTATTATGACTGACCACAGTGCAGTTATAAAAAGTCCTCACATTTAATCAATACTTATAAACAGCTGTTACTCTATTTTCCTGTGACAATAAAAATCAGTTGCTCAGAAATGTTTGAGTAAAAAATTGAGTAAAAAATATTTGAGTAAAAAAAAAAAAAAGAAAAATGTAATGTTTGAAAAGCATCCCACAGAGATCTGCATTTAGGTCACAACATCCTATCATCCACACAACCAAAGACAGTCAATAGACGCAGACATATGCTTCTTCATTCAGTGATAAATCACCAGCTGTAGCAGCCTGTACATTGTATTTTCACCTCTATCGAGATTAACAAAGATCAATGAGATCAAGGTGTACCAACACTGGGAATTGTCTGGCCAACCTGTGAAAGAGGGGAAAACAGGAGATTGTTCAATATCAATAAAAAATTAGATTGCCTATGTCAACTAGCAAGGTTTTAAGCAAATGCTGTACAAGTCCAAGGCTTTCAGCAGCTGATTCAGAAGCAATGAAATATGGAAATACCCTTCAGCCAAAGACTGTGCCAGTATTTTCACAGCAGTTTTACTCTGCTAATTTCCGTAGAACTTTTCAGAAATTAGGTTTTAATTGCTATAGGAAAAGTTTAAGGAACTATGCTGACCTTCCTAGAATGAGAATGACCAGAAGGAATCAAGTGAGTCATCCAAAGTTGATACTGAAAAATCTATTAATAGAACCTGACCTTGTCATTCAGTGATTATTAGCATGTCCTGGCTACTTTTATAGTTTTAAATTTTTCATACAGCCTCCTTTTCTTGAACAGTTGAATGGAAAAACTTATAGAAGTGAGGAAGGATGAGAATCCACTGTGCAAAATTCTACTTAACTTTTTACATCTCCTTAGGCTATGCATTAGAAGCAGCCTTTGCAAGGTTGCTGTGAAGTGGCCCTCTGATTATTTCTGAAAATGGCTTAGTATGATTTATGACCTGTAGAAATACTGAGAAAACTCTGGACTTAAAAACCAAATCCAAAGAAGATAGAGAATGTGTTCAAACAGCAAAGCTGGACAATGCCACCTGCATTACCATGAGTACACCAGAAAGAGATGTTCCTCCTCTTCCTTACAGTTCACAATGGCCACTGCTGACTAGCTCTCTGCATCAGGAAGCATCTACCATCTTCCAAGGTCCTACACTTCCTTGCAACACAGCAACAAATACATGCTGGGTGCCATTTGAATTGTCATTTTCCCATTGCATTTTTGTCTTAAGAAGCTCAGTAGAAGATATCTATGCGTAAATTTCAGAATAGAGGAAGGCTTGAAAGAAGATGAAGGCTTGAATGTTTGTGTGTCACTCATGTAAACATCCAATATGGCAGAATGAAAGCTAGAGGTAGTCAGTGTAGGGTAACGAGAGGTGTTGCAATTGCTGAGCAAGACAAGTATGTGTCTCTCTATCATAGCTATTAACAATGCTGGACCACATTGTCCATTACTAAAGTTACCACAGTTTTGTCACTTACTCATGGGGATAATTATTCACTGGCTAATTGATTTCAGTGTCAGCTGTAAGTAAGTCACACCAAAAGTAGACACCACCAGCATCATGTAATCAAGTAATGATCAGTCCCCCAGTTAAAAGTATAATTATATGAAATTGTCCTGACATTGTTTTTTAATATGCTGCCTAATTGAGGCAATATATCTTGATATAGTAAATCCTTATTGAGTCACAAAATGATATCTCTGCAAAAAAAACTGTAGAGGTTGCTAAGGATTGTGTTGTCGAGGCTGGTGAAGCTATTTCTGACTGTTCCCAAATGAGCAGCTCTAATATATTGTGCAGCATTATTAAATCAACATCATACACCTTGAGACTCCTATTTGCTAATAATTTCTACGTGCTTGCCTTTTTACAAGCAGTGGTTCTTAATAGATAATGAAGGCTGAAGAAATGTAATAGAAGGTATTGCAAGGCCTGCAGAAACTCAAACTTCTCTGAGCAAAATCAACAGCAGTTCTGAGTGCACATCGTGGACAGCAACCAGACCTGGTGAAATAATTAGAAGCTCACCTTGTACTCAGTAAGTTTTGGTTGGATATTACTTTGAAAAAAAAAACATATAGACTAAGCTAAAAGTCAGAAGTGTTTACAACATACAGATAGACTCCTACAGATTTACTCTCTTTTTTTCAGAGCACTTTAGGTCTAGTCTCAAGCTGAGCTCAGGTGACTTTAGTCAACCATAGGTTAAAAAGAAACAGCGGAAGGATGCAACTGCATTAAAAAGCTGGTCTTTATGTCATATAATAAGCATAGCAAGAGCACAAATTGGAACCTGGATTGCAGCAACAGTCCTGTAAGAGCTGTTTGAAACCTGCCTGGCTGCCAGGCAGAGAGATTAAAACTCTGCAGTCAGTCACACAGGAGACGTAAGGAATACAAAACTGTTATTTTCCTTCTTGTATTTTCCTTGTTGTATCTTATTTGGTGATAGGATTTTAACGTTACCATGTGATCCTGGTTTTTTTCGAGTTGCTGAAGGCTCTGAAGGTTCTTGATGATGCACTGTAATCAGATCAATTATTACAAATCTGTTCAGTGGGTCCTTGTCCTGAATTTTATTAAAAGAAATTTTCCCTTGGTTTAAACAATGAATTGTTTATTTTTAGGAGCTATGCCTTCAATAAAAATTAAGTAGTGACACTTTAAAGCCCGTGGCTTAATTCTTTTAGAGCCCTTTCATTTTGAAAACCGTTTAAAGGGGAAAAAAAAAAAGAATCCAGTGATGAGTGGATTTAAATACAAAAACATAAGGATTATATTTATTTGAAATCGTCTGGCCAAATAAATGTGATTAGTAACATCTGTTCAGAAATGAAGTACTGACAGGAATTTCAGGTGTCCGCTAGTGGGCAGCACTGATGCACCTAACGCTGAAAGCTCACGCCCAAAATTAAAGAAGTCAGAAGTGGCATAGTAAAAACATATTAATTTTATATATGGATTTTGCATGCTTAACAACATTGCTTTTGTAAGTTTAGTACAACCTACAGTTTATATAAAAGTAAAACTAGATGTACAGTCTTTAAGTCAAAGATGAAATGCATTAGTCTAGAATATTATTATATACATACATAGAAAGAGTTAGAGCTGTTTAGGAAAGCATAAACTACATGCCTTAGCAGGTATCAGCATGCAGAATGGAAGGTTTAACTGAAAGCTGAATCTCAGGGTAAGAGGCTGGCTATTGTCCGAGAGCTCTCTGCTTTCCATACCAGTAGTGTAAACAGGGATCTTTACATGTCAGTGGTGGCTGTAGATATTACAAAGTGCATCAGCATCCCTGAGAGTCTTACATTACTTCTTGTTTCCATTCCTGATGTGTCCATTGCGGTTTGCCTGAAGAATTGTCTTCTTTTGTTCCATAAATTGCCTTATGTTTCCTATGGGGAAGAAAATGACAAAGGATGCTTATTTGAGTTTCATAAAGATTAATATTTTCTTTGCACAGATCAAGTAATTGCACAGATTTAGACATTCTACAGGAAAAGATGAATCTCTGCCCTAGCTGCCTGTGGTCTGTGTTGTAGCAGTGTCATGAACAGCATGAAAATCACTGAACCATCAGTGTAACAGGAATTGTGTCCTTTTTTTTACCATTTGTGAAGTTTATCTTTTAAGAGTTACAAGTAAAAAAAAAAATTAAAATAGGCTGTCAGTGTCCATCTTATGTATGCTCCTTTAGTCCTGTCTTCAGGGCCTAGGATATCCTCAGTGCCAAAGCATGGGCAGCTGCCAGGGAAAAGAACATTTTACTTTGTTAAGCCTGTTTTTTGGACACTTCAAATGAAATGTAACACTGGATTGTGTGAGAAGCAGCTGAAGCCAATTCAGCTGCAGAACTGGTTAGAAATTTTCCAGGAAACCAGCTCATGTCTGAAAACACTGATATTAAAGTTCCTCAAAATTTAGATGGAAGTCCCAGGCCCACCAGCAAAGTCTGAAGCTCTTCACACACAGTGAAGAATACACAAATTCAACACACTGCATGTCTTAGGGTAGGCAAATGACAAAATATGCAAGACTAGATTCATTCATGTGCTGATGGAAATGCCATCATTTGTTTTCTTCTGATGTAATTTCTTTTTATATAGCTAACTATTCACAGGATCAGGGACAAATCACTTTTAGAGTCCAACATTGTCTGTGTAGGCAAGAAAAGGCAGCTCTGACACAATATTGAAATCATATTAAGTTTCAGTTAAGAAAATACATGCGTAAATATAGCAAATACAATATGGCAAGATGATTAGGATCTTCTAGAAAGAGAATTTAACTATCTCAGTAAGAATACCCTAAAATTAAATTTTTAGCTGTTGTATAACATACTCTGGGTAAATTAATTTCAATAACATATTTGTATAGTAACTTGTTAACTTATTAACCAAGAGATCATTTTAAATTTACTGTCACATTATTTCCATAATACTTTTAGTTCTGTTTCTCTTTATGAGGCAATAATCAGAAGGTTGTATTGGAGTAAATGTAAAAAAAAAAAAAAAGTATTTTTTTTATGTTTCCATTTTATTTTTTTCGAATGTTACTATTTTATTTTTTAAATTATTAAACGACTTCAATAGTGCCAGAATAAATGGTACTTGAAGATTAAATTGCTAAATCCCACTGCAATTTGTTGAACAGTAACTTAAGCCTTACAGTCAATTCTTTGAATTTTCCATGTAAAGCCAACTTAATATCTCTTAAAGGAAAATAGAGCATTATGCATCAGAGGAAAATGGCCTCTGGGAAAACATTATTCATATTTTCATCATGTGTCCTACTATTACTCGGCCCATTAAAGGTGAAGAAATTATATCTCATCTTTCCATTTTCCTGTCATACCATTCAGAAATGAGGCATGCAGTACTCCATTTTGCCTCAGAGAGGTCATTTTACTCTGAAGTTGTTTTTTCTTAGGCATTTTAAAATATTTTTGAGCAACAAATCATTTCAGAGGAAAAATTAAAAAAAAAAAAAAAAAAAAACAACAAACCAAACAACAGAATATTCCTTCCATAAATCACAAGATTCTATTGAAATTTTAGCTTGCATTCCGGTTATCAGATTCCTGTAGTACTGGAAAATGCAATAGCTTGGGTTAGGAAATGTATGAGCTAAAATTAAAAATGCAGCAAGTAATGGAGATGCAGAAGGGTTACAAAAACTCAAGGAGTATTCTTTCAGTCTTTCTGAAAACATCTAAGCAAACATCTAAGGAACATGTAGAGGTACACGTTCATGTTTGGGTTGCATGTGCAACAATGGCTGGCTATGAAATGGGATGTTCTACCACCAAGTGAGTGTTTTTAAATGGAGATTTCCAGAAAAGTTCCACTTTGTAAGAAAGAAAATTGTTCTTTTTCTGTTCCAGACTAGAAAATCAGTGACCAAGAGGCAGAGGTTTAGGCATTAAGGCTCCCAACCCCTGTTCTCCCCACTTCCACCCTACAGACAAGGGGGCACTGAGCCTACTCCTTGATCCTCCTAAACCCCTTCAGAGAGTGAGCTGCTTGTCTGCTCCTCCATCTCTGCCCCTTTTTATCTTCTGCTTGTCTTTTATTTATTCTGCAAAGCTAAGAGCTGAAAGTGAAAAAAAATCATTTTGCAGGTACTCTGCAATTCTCAATCAGAAAATCATTGCACATTTCTGAGAGGAAAAAAAGGTAGAGCTCTTTGAGAGGCATCTATTAAATAACTGGATTCTTCCACAATTCTTTGCTAAAGATAGAGGATAATTTTCAATAGGCATTCTTCTGCATTAGTAAAAGCAGAAATTATAAACAAAAGCTATTTCTATACTTACAGAAATTCAAGGGAAAATTCTATAGAAATTCTATTAGGGAAAATAAAGACTCTGGAGAAAAAAAAATCATGGCTAACCAGCAAAAGAATGCTTTTTACATACACTGTGAGGGCAAGGAAAAGAAAAGGAGTTTTTTGCTAAGATAGTTGCCAGAAGCCTTGTAAGAATGAATCCAAAGAGAGATAAGGCAGTAAAACAAGGGGTGTAGCCAGCACTATATGCCCTGAACATGACAGCACATTCAGCTGGGCCTGGCTCAGGGACACGGAGGGGTATTTCTATATGAGAGCTGCTCTGAAAGAAAACAGAAAACACAGAAGGAAAGAACGACTAGTTTGATAGTTGGCTCCTGTCTTTGAAATGTCCCATTACAGATTTGGTTTGGATTCATTTCTGGAAATAAAATGTGACAGCATATATATTTTTGAACTGCATTGGAAAAGAAGGATGATTTATTCCTACTGTGTGAGATAATGAAGTACTTTATTATCTTTCAGTCACCATCAGGAAAGTAAGGTGATATCTACTCTAGATATATGAAGTTCAGTTAACTTATACTTGAGACCCAAAGAGTTGTCTGAAGAAATACCTAACTTCCTGTTAAATTTTAATTACCTTAAAGCAGTTCCAAAGACTGGAAATCCATTAAAATTATAGCAATACTAATAATGGCCAACGGGGTGATTCAGAGTTACCACAGGCTACGTCTATTTTTACACCAATCCATGGAAAGAAGATAGGAAAATTTACGGGATTTTTTCTTTTATTTTGTGTAGGACTACTCAAAAAGAATTTTATTAGGACTCATAAGAAGAATATTAAAGAGCAATGATACCATCAAAGAAAATTACTTTCATTCTTTGATGAGATCACAAATTTTTCAATAAAAGTGACTAATAAAAGTAATCTAGAAGTGACATAAGATTTTGTATGGTTTTTGAACTGTTGTGGCATTCTGGTTATAAATGTACGCCATACAATTACAATAAAGCATAAATGAATTAACAACTGGCAGAGAGAGAAAAGGTCAGGGGTAAATCCACATTATATGAGGTCTTCCTCGTAGATTCCTCAGGGAATGACTGTTATGAGTTGAATTCAACATCTGCATTAATGACATTGAGACAAATATGAAATCACAAACTACTTACACAGATAAGAAGGAATGCTTAGAAGATAAATGGAGAAAATTAAAAACATATTATATGATCTAGTTACTTTTTTATGATCAACTGGTCATTCTTACAAAATATGACTCAAAAAAATATTATTGCAAAATAATATATCCTACCTGATTTTAGGTTCTAGGCTACCATTCTGTTTTAGTCATCAAAATGTGCTGAAATGATTCTCTAGTATATATGTGTATATAGGCAAGCAAAAAATCTCTCCAACACAACAGTGCTTAGACCAATATTAAGACACTGTATGCACCCCATAATATATATTCTATGCTAGTTATTAAAATCATATACAGAAATACATGTTTGTACACACATGGATGGAAATATATGATTATTAAATAGATTATTATTTAGCTGTCATTCATAATTAATTAGTGAAAAGAAACTACCCAATGCTAAAGGAATCTTTAATATGGTTGACTGAAGTATAAGAAAAACAGTTGTGTAGAAACTGAATCAAGTCATATTCAATGACAAGTAAAGCATGATTTCTTAGCAGGGAGAATAGTTTTTCTACTGAATCAAAATACCTAGACAATTATTACGTTTACATGTCTTCAGATCAAGACCAAATGCCTTTAGAAAAGAGTTACTTTAGTTAAATGGGAGTTAATGGAGTTGCATACAGGTGAAATGCAATTGTCTAATATACAGGAGGTCAGACTAGATGATCTAATGGCCTTTGTAGTAACTTAAATGGAAAAAATAATATAAATCCAAACCGAAAAAGCATGACTTAGAGGTGATCTTAAGTCCATCATATATTTTAAAGTTAAATAAATAAAAGTCTTGAAGGGCAGCATAAAGTTAAGTATAACATAACCACAAATAGGGAGTGGAGTCAATGTTCTTACAGACTATGCTAATAAAAAAACAAGGCAGAGTCCTTAGCAATGACATGGTATATTGGTTAATTACTAGCATGCCTGCTGTCATGGTTTAGAATTTTAGTATCGTTATAGCCTATTTAAAACAGTACAAGGCGCAGTTCAAGAGAGTTTGTGTGACCAGCACTAGTCCCAGTAGGGCAGTATGACTGCAGCCATTCTTTCCATAGAGAATTTTTAGGTGGGTAGAAGTGAGCCATGTACTGTCACTTGGCCTCAGGGCCAAAGAACACCATATTTTTTTAGTACTATAGCCTAGCCTTGCTTTTAATTTTATCTGAGACTTGCAGTTGAATGAGAAAAGGTGATTCACCAGAGGTCCCATTAATTTCAGGCTCCAATGTCCATCACTGAGGTAACGTCTCTTCCAGATGATCACATTAAGCATTTTCCGTCTTTTAGGTAACTGACAAAGTTTAGTCAATAAGACAAATCAAAGCTGCAACTCTGGTCTTTTGGAGCTGCTCCCAAGACAGTGAATCATGAGAACTACTAATCTCCCAGAAGCTATTTTTATAGATCAAGATATCTTAATTTAACTTACCTGCTTTGTATGCATTTACCTGTATTATCCTATATTATCCTGAGTCTGGCAGGAGGGAAAAACACAGACTATGTAAATGCCCTTACAGAAATTCATCCTTGGACTCTTCCAGGAGACACCCTGGAGGTCATTTCCATAGAAGTACTGCTAAAGTGTCAGGCAGGAGTTGAAAGAACAAACCTGAAATTCTTCTTCTCCCTCCTTGCTTTTATTGAATAATCCTGAGTTTAGATTAGAGATAGATTTGAAGTGCTTGTCTGCCTGGATGTAATCTCAACTCAGATCATATCCTTATTCTGACATCGTGACCTAACCATCAGTGGGATGAAGTCTGGGTCCCACCTGCTGGAGCTGTGAACGGTATATCCTGCTCATTAACTTGTCCAGGAGTGCATGAAGATCACTAGGGTCTTGCAGGTAAAAGACTTGACAAAACTCTTCAAGGCAATATTGCTCAAGAGGAGAAGTGTGTACCACGGGTGTTCCTCACTCCTGCCTGGGTACACTCACCACTGGGTAGAAGAGTGAAAACTTATTTCCTCATCATTTCACATTTACTTAGTTTTCCAGGTTTTTATACAGATTGTTTAGTTTAGTTGAACTGGTTTGAGTAACAAAAAAACCCATAAAATTAATTACTACGTCATAATGGTTAACTGCCAATCCACAATGATAATGAACAAATCAAAAGCATGTTACTTAGACATTTTAGTATGTATTCATTTTCTCTGTATCTGCAAAGTAAATTGAGTGGAGTAGATAATAATTAAACAACCTTAACAAATCAAATAACATTTTGGAATAGGATGAAATGTTTAAAAATTAAGGTTTGGAGATGGAGTTGTGGGAGGATATAGTACCTTACCAAGCACATGTTAAAATAAAGCACTTGAATATCTGTTGAAAAAAATAATTTTTGATTAAGAAGGAGCAGCAGATGGAAACATTTATTCACTCAAGACATTACAGATTCATTCATGGAGACACAGATGCTACTCAGTCTGATGGCTTGGTTGTACATCAACCCTAAAGTAATTAAAATAGATTTAACATTACTTTTTTCTCCAGTTTAAAAATGTGTTGTTAAGTTTAAAATCATGAACCTGGTTCAGTGACTGCAGAAAGTGACTGAAAAACATTGCCACTCTGCATAATGCTTCTTTTTTGGATAGCAGAGAAAACCCCTTATGCAAAGTATTAGTCAAATAGCAGTTCTTGGGCAAGTTGCCTTCTGAGTTTATATACCTTAGTTATCACTTTCTACAGATGGAGGGTTATGCACAGTTTTCTACTGAATTTTATAATTAATGCAATGCCACAATGCTTAGTTTTCATACACAGAATGATTAAATCAAAACAGGAATGGATGTCTATTAATCTTTGTAATACATGAGAATTTTACCAAAAATATAAGATGTTGTCAGTTTCTCACTTTAATTTAAACAGGAAAGTGAAATCAACCTTTTTTTAGTGTATGGAGGAAAGAAACAAACAGGACTGGGAAATCTCGGAGACTGGAATATGCAAGAATATAATCTGTTTATATAGGGTAATCGTGTTTATTTTAGTTGCAGGGGATGGTTTATAATTTTGAAAGCATTAATTCACATATGTTGTCAAAAACATGAATAATTACATTGGATGAAATTTCTCCTTTAAATTGCATTAAATTTGTAATCTTTATTAAAAATAAGCTGGAGCTTTAAAATACAATTTATAAATATTCCTGTTTACTTACAGTTAATTCCTGTAAAATTTCTATAAATACATAAAATTAATCAAATCTCTCTTATGCTACCTGCTCATCCAACTTAACATTACTTTTCCTTTGCTGTGATTTCTCGATCCAATAATTTATTTTCCTTAAGTAGTCAAAGAAGCACCAACTACTTATGAAGACTACTTAGACTTCATTTTCTGTAACAGTGGAAAAATCATGCTGAAAATCAGGCACATTTTCCTTCCTCATTTCAAATGTTTTCAATGAAGGAAAGTGAACAAACTGATAACCAAGTAAAGGCAGCTGAAGTGGAAGATTTGCAACCACAGATCAGTAAAATACATAGGTACCTTAACATATTCTTGCTGAGCAACAAAGGGGGTAGCAGTCATCAACTGCCTGTAAGCAGTTATGAAGATACCTAAGGCTTTCAGATAATCACTGTTTCTTTTGCATTATGAGGGAAGGAGAGCTCTGCTTCTCTTCTTTGGCCAAGAACCTGTGGTCCCAGTTAATCAACGTCAAGACCTACATCAACAACACTTCAACACAAAGCAAACCACAAAACAAAAGTTAATTTACATATGACTCAGGTTTCATACTCTCCCAATTAGCTGACCAGAAGATACTATTAGTATATCCAATAATAATGTCCCAGACAAACAAGGGACATCAATGAGGAGCAATGGTTGTCTTTATGAGGATAATTTGATTACTGCTCTGTTTTCTCAATGTGAAGCAAGAGCTCTGCATATCACCTATTCTGCTGGCATAAACTCAGTTAACTGAAACCCATTATACAATCGTGAGTCATTATGTTTAACTGCATGTTAAAAATAGATGGAGCATTTTGAATTGTATGTATAGAGCAATTTTCTTCATACATATCAGAAGTATAGGAAATCTATATAACTTTAGACAAATTTTCTTTATTGTATGAATCCATATTTTTTCTTGTTAAGGTAAAATATATACTGCCTTTGGAATACCAGACAGTGAAAAGAAGAAAGCCTTAAAAGATAAACACATTATTAAAATAGAATCAAACAGAAATCCTGTTGGTCGTGTATCTGAACTCAGCAATTATGCCATCAGATTGTTGTGATGATTATTTCTTGGAAGACTGCAATATAGATGCTGTTGGCATAATATTACAGTACCTATAGGCATTTAGTAATATGTTTTTTCGTCAATATATCTTAGCAAAAAAATGGAGACAAGAAGAATAATGGTTTAGGTATTACCATCAAGGAAAATGCAGAGTGCTTTCACTGTACGGTGGCCAGTTATTCCCTGTTAGAAAAGACAGATTTAATTACCCTATAACTGGACAGTTGCATTTTATCTCACTTGGCTCAATAGAAGAGGGCAAAGAATATTATGTCTTCAGAGGACTCAAGAAATGAAGAAGAATTTGAGGATACTGAAAGGCACCCACGTCTGTTCACATGAGCTAGTTCTAGTGCTTGAAGCACAAGAACATTTGGTAAATAGATATCCAGACTAGTTCCACATAAGCTATCTCACATACAGAAATAACACAGTTATGTGCGTGCAGCCTGATGTAACCTACAAGTGCAGCTCTCAGATGCTCACTGAAGCTCACAGGTGCTCACTTTCCACATTAGTGCAATGTGCCACTGACCTTAGCAGTGAGGGTCAGTGTTTGTGGAGGATTCTACTCAGGGAGTATCTGTGACTGATGTCAACAAAAGCTTTATTTCTAGAAAGATATCAAATAGGCAACCTGGCTTGCAGAGAAAGTCTTGACTTTATGGAAGTGCTAAATGAAAACAAGAGCACTAATTTATCCATTAATAAGCTAGAAATACTTATCTTTATAATATAAAAGGCATTGTTGATTTAAGAACTAATAGGCAAAATAATCAGCCATGAAAAATTGTTAAAAATTAATATTTCTGAACATCAGAACAATGGAAATCAGAAACCACCAAACCACACCTCTTCAATGGTGGGTAATAGTAATTAGCAGCTTCCCTCTTCTGTCTTTTACTAGACTGCAGAGAAAAGTCTGCTGTGATGGGGGTCACTTCCCAGAGACTCTGGTGTTTAATATTGTTAAGACAGAATGGGTGGCAAGTGGGAAAAAGGATTAATCTGACTTATTATTTTTTTCCTTCTATATAAAACTAGTTACAAATACGATGCACTTCTGTAATTTCTTTTCCAGGTAGGTGTAACCTTCCAGAACCTGTCTGCCAAAAAAGAAGAGGAGGAAAAATCCCCAGCCAGGTTCCGGACCCAGTGGGCAGCAGTATGGGACGGTGGGTGCAATAACAGTTGGGAAGTTAACTTCTTGGGTCAGAACACAAAGATTCATCAGGGACATGACATATAATACAGGCATTGTTCCAGTACTATAGAATCACTTCAGTCCTCCTCTACACAAACTCTCCTCAAAACTTCTCAACCATTTGTTTTTGACACTTATATCAGAAAACAGCTAGACTAGTTTTCAACTTTATAGCCTTTAAAATATACATGCAAAAAGCCTATGGAATCTCAGGTGCATTGTGTCTTTTACCAGGGACAGCATGAAACATCTGAAATAAATAACCATTTAACAAAATTCTTAGCATAGAAAACACAACATGGAAAGAGCAAGAGAATACTTTAGCTGCAATATTTTCTCATTTCAGTTCTTTGAAGTATTGTTTCTAAAAGCACTTAGAAAAATGCCTACACTTACATTGGCGTGGTTGTAAGACTAACACCAGGTGAATCAAACTTCTCTGTCTGCATGGACATGTTATATTGTTTTATTTTCACTAACTACTTCAGTCCAATGTGCTGTGAAAATAACAAACAGAATAGAATAGATTTAGTACCAAAATGGACAAAGCCCAAGGAAATCATAGGATCAAGCTCTGTAGTAAAAATCCATTCTGATAAATTCTGGTCTGTCTATTGATATCTTCAGTTATGACACAATGTTAGTCACAAATTACTATTTTGAGATATATATCAAAGTACTGCAAATTACTGTACTTTAACAGCAGTTCAGTAGGAACAGAAAGGATACATCTTAGACAGGTTTGAGAGATTACATTCTTTTGAACTGGTAGCTTCTAAACTTGATTTTATAAAAGAAGCTATGTCATGCAGTAAAAAAGAGTATGATTTTGGACTGAAGACATAATATCTGTAGCTGAAGAAGGAAATGGAAGCTCTCCCAGAAATCAATTGAGCCAGTGGGGTTTAGGTACTTTAGTCATAAGAATCATTCTATTGAACACATTTGTGAATAGCGATAAGTTCAAGACTGTGCTTCAATGCATTCTTGGGTAAGCACCATTTTACTTCACACATTCACTGCTAGCTTAGTATAAATTTTAGACTGTGGTTTTGAAAGGTTGTACTTGTCATAAGCACTTAAGCATTTATTAATAAGTGTCTGCAGGATTGGGATCTTTCAATATACAAAACATTCAAAGAAGAATCTTAATATTAAAAAAAATGTGTAGATGATTGATTTTCCATACGGAATAGACTGATTTTAATCACATCTGTATATATTTGCAAAATCAGGAATTAAAAATACATGTAGTGAGAATCACTTTTCTGAATTTCTTGACAGTAATTTTCTTTTCATGGAATTTACTAATGCTACTCTTTAGAGCTTCCCATTTCACTGGCAGGTTTTTTTCAGACAGGCTTCCTGCTATCAGAGAAGGAGGGCTAACCGTAGAACATTCATTGACTGTTTTATTGTGACTGCACCCAGCAAATGACAGGATTAATGCAGGAAGTTTGGATCACCTTCATTTTAGAGGAGCCTAAGCAACTCACTAATAACTAATTATTAATAATTCACAATTTTTCATTTCCAACACGTCCACACTATCATATAAAATATCCTCCCTAAATTTTATTTTCCCTGCGATTTTGATCAGAGACAACAAAAGCAATGCACCATTTGGTTCCCCTTTGTGATTTCCACCATTCTGTTCTTTTTCTGGTTGCCTATGATATGCACTTCAGGTTCCAGTCATTTTGAAAGAAACATTGTTTTAATAACTTAAAGTCACTATATTTACTTAAAGTTTTATCTAGGAAACCTGATTTTTAAAGACATGTCATTGTCTTTGGATGCAGATAAATGTCTTTTGCTAGATCCAGACTGAAGATTGAAGTATTACAAATATACAAATGGTATAAATAATTCTTGTAGTGTAGAACCCATATTTCTGTTTTTTCCCACTATATGTTTAAACTATAAAGCGGTAAGCAAGATAGAACTCTTCTTTCTTCAGTTTTTTGCAAGTAGACACAACTGAGCACACAAACTTATT
>JBCJKH010060505.1:0-16966 GCA_039877255.1 Loriculus beryllinus | reverse complement strand
AGGGATTACAGGGAATTATCAGCCTTGATCCCCTCCTAATTAATTACTGGTCAGGCATATGAAAGGATGGCTCCAGCGCCACACCACAGCTCAGGCTTCCTCTGCTGCTCCGGCCACTCCACACCCCCAGGTTGCTAACATTAAAAGGATTACTGAGCAAAACGATGAGAGGGAAGGGATTACAGGGAATTATCAGCCTTGATCCCCTCCTAATTAATTACTGGTCAGGCATATGAAAGGATGGCTCCAGCACACACCCTGGCAATGAAGGAGAAATGACACATGCAACCAGAGGGCAGCTATGAAAGGCTTTGGTAAATGCCAACACTTATTTGCTGATGGAACTTTTCTCCAAGAAAGGGCTCCTTTAGAGAGTGGTACCTGACCACGGCTGCTGCTATTGTCTGCATGGTCTTCATCATAGGTGCCTTTTCTCTCTTCCTCATCACCTTCTTGAGTGATGTGCAGCAAACCCAGCTCTCCCCCAGCCCCTGGGGCTGCTCCATGGATCACCTTCCTCTCTCAGCTTGCTGGGAATGCTGCTGCTTACCTGGATGGCTCTATCCTTTTGTGCTAGGTTGGGGAAACCAATCAAAAGGTATTTTCCTTAAAATCCTTATGGATTGAGGCAATCATCACAACAATCAGAGCAATGCCGCGATGAGGGGAAGGAGGCGGCTGTCGTTCCAGCTCTGCTCTCTAGAGGAAGAGATAATAGAAGATCTATTTCTCTGTGTCTCCTGGCCTGAAAGGAGAGGCTGTTCTCATCCCTCCCAAACCACTGCCTGCTGGGAACTGGACAACTTCTATTTAATTCAGTAATTCTCAGGGTTACACTCCTTTAAACAAGAACCAGTGGCTGTTCTCAGTGTATAGAGCTTTGTACCTTCTCCAGTGCCCAGCCTTGCAGTGAGAAAGAGCCACCCTATAATGACAGATTGGTTTGAACAGTCAAAGCCATTTTCCTAAGAGCAGAGCTCTAAATAGCCCCATAGCTGGGCCCCCCGACAGACCAGCTGTTCAGCATGATGCCACTGTGGAGTTAATATCACAGGGTTTGTGATACCTGATTGGGATAACATTCTTCCTTACTGAACTCCACAGCTCACATAAGGATACCAATGGGGTGCCCAGCCTTCCTAAGACAGCCTTCATAACGCTGGGATCCCATAAGGACACGAAATCTCAGGGAAAGCTCTTTGCTGCAGCACCAGGAGTCCCTGCCCAAGCCAGATGTTTCCAGGTTACCTGTAAGTGAAGTGGCTGTTTCCAGCCCTTGGTCCCATCAGCCACCAGACCTTGGCACCATCAGACCTTGGTACCATCAGACCTTGGTACCATCAGACATCATCAGCCTCTGTCTCTGCAAGAACCCCATTCTTGCTCCCCACCCCCTGGACATTGCCAACCCATTTCTTGCTTGGGAAGGGGAGGTTCTCTCTCTGCAAAAGGCTCAGCAGCCCTGGGCTGGCTCCTGCTCTGCCTTTGAGCTCAGACATTGTGTGTGCTCACAGCAGGATTTTACTTTGAAGGTGCTCCAGGATGCGGCTGAGAATCATCTCTCTTTGCATCACAACTTCCCTGTGCAGATTCCCTCACTGCAGCATCATCCCCAGCACAGACACAATCAGAACATTATGGCAAGTTTCCTTTCATGACCCACAAAGCCTTTAGGTGGAGAACACAGACAAGGGGTTTGCACCAGTTCCATGATCCTCCAGGTCTATCCATGTTATCTTATTTTTACCTTTTATTTTCCTCCCAACTAAACTGTAGCACCTTGAAGTCCATAAAACAAAGCAAGGCAAGCTGCCACTAAATATCAACTTTAGTTAATTCAGCTAAAATCAGCTTCTACACAACAAATTTCTGCCTGCTTCATCCCTGGTTGCTTGCTTTTAGTTGGAGCAGGATGCAGAAATGGAGGGACCAGCCAGCATCACCTTCCTCACTGCACGGGGCACTTGGACCCTGCTGCAGTGCAGTGTGCACTGTGTGTTCATGTAAGTAATGAAGCAGGGGTGACCGCAGCCCTTTCCTTGCTTCAGGAGCTGAGAAACCCCAGTGGGGGAGCCCAGAGACCATCTTCCTGCATCCAGCTTTGAGCTGAGCAAAGGGCATCCCTCCAGCTGCTGGGACAGGCAGGCGCTTCAGCACGTGAGCTCTGCTTCTGCCTGGGGGACCACGGCTCTGCTCTGCTCTGTACAGCAAAGGTTAAGGCGAAGCAAGAGCTAGCGCAATCTCTGAGAGATACCAGCATGCTGCTTTAGACAATTGCACAAATTGGAGCCTATATGGGATGCAGATGTATGTAAACACGCATGAAATTATCCCATCCCTCCTGCATAATGCCGTCCCGCAGCTCCAAAGGCTCGGAGCGCTCCGGTGAGGCCAAGCCAGTTAGATCCACTCTAATCAGGGAAAAGGCACTAGAAAAGCACCAGGCAAAGAGTGGGAGAAGAATGAGGGAAAAAGACACCTCGTTGTTATGTTAAACATGGGCCTGCCTGGCAGCAGCACATCCTGGGTCTGGAATTGGATCTGCTGGTTCCTAGGAGATCACAGGATGAGCTGAGCATCCTTCTGCCTCCTGTAAGGCACAGGTATCAGAGAGAGACAAAAGATACTAATGGGTTTCTTTGCATGGATACTAACAGATAAGGGAAAAAGGGAGAGAGTGGTGGAAGCAAAACATGAAATACCTCTGACCTTCATATGCTGGAGACCTCCAGCTTCAGCAGCACCCCCAGAGCTTGTCTTGCACATCTTTGGATCACAAACACACTGACGTCGATGGGAGTTTCAAGAGCTGCACCCATGCCCTGCTGTTAACCCTCAGTCTCTAACCCCTTCATGGAGAGACTGGATGGTAAATGCCAGGTTACAGACATTGAGCCCAAGATCACACAATGAGGCCTGGAAATAGAAACCAGGAGTCCTGACTGCAGAATCCTTGTCCTAACCCACCCGTGGTTGTTGCCATACAGGTTATTTTAATGCCACCCATTCCTCACCAGGACATCACTGAGATAGTCCAGCAAAAGCAGTACATAAGACACCAAGACAAATCACCCTTCCTTGCCCCTGCTTCCCAATGATATGCCACAGGGCTGAGGCAGAGGTGAACAGCTTTCAAGGCTTTTTCCATACAAATAGCCCCTTTTTAATACCAAGCTCACATATTTACCCACTTCCAGCAGCACCTGCCCTGATCCAAGCCATAAGCCTCAGCAGGGTCTAATCTCCCCATCCTCACACAGCACCTGAGAAGCCTGAACTCCACGATTCACAATGGTCTGTATGAACAAATCCCTTTCATTAATCCCCTCCTTCCCCTGCCCTTGGAGGTCTCTCGGCACCAGCCTTCCCCCCGCCCTGCTCCAGCACTTCAAGCTGGATTCAGAGATGAGAGAAACCCCTTGAACACAGGACTTCCTGATTAATATAGACAGGGTGAGGGACACATCAAAGATGAAGAGCAGAGCAGACGTCCTGTAGGCTCAGCGGGTCTCGTTTTAGAGACACGTGCTCTTCCAGGGAGCCTGAAAAATCCCAGCTCTTGGGAAGAAAGGAATAGAAATGAACTGGGTAAGTCCTGAACTGCCACAGACATCCCGCTCCCCTGCTCCTCGATGGGAGCATCGGGAATCACCAACCATCCTGCTGAGGATGCAGAAACATTCCTCCAAGGGCAACTAAAGCTGGAAGCTGCAGGGAAAGGTAAACAAGCACCCCCCACACAAATAACCCATGGTAATAAATGTCTTAATAAGTAGCTGTGATACAGATGCAGCTGAGCAAACAGCCCTGCATCCAGAACACCAAACAAGCCCTCTCCTTCCTGTCCCAGCTCCAGTGGTAATTGCTTGCATGCCTCGATCACAGACAATCCCAAAGCTCTCAGTAAATAGAGACAGGGATGCTGCATGGAAGAGGATCTGGAGCAATGCAGGTCTCCTGCGTGGACACCCCTGAGTCACGCTTGGGTCCAGCACCATGACAGCCCACCGGTGCCACAAAGTGTGTGCACGGTCACACAGAGCATCCCCAGCAAATCCTATTGCTCTCCAGGAACATTCACTAAGGGAAAAGGGATGGAGGAAAACTGGGCATGTTTCACAGCTCTGCTGAGCAGCCCTAACCCCAACATCCGTGTTCATATGATGCTGCAAAGCCTCCATGGGACAGCATTGAGAAGCGCTTGGCATCTGTGCTGGTTTGGGGCTGTCTAGGACAAAGCTAACACTCACTCAGGAGCATAGATACAAGTCTGGACTCTCAGTTATTTTCCCCTCAGTTATACAAGAGGGAAATCCTATTACAAGAGGGATCAATAAGGGAAAAGCAGAGCTGGAAGAGGGAAGAGAGTTGCACAGAAACACAAACGTGTGCAGAAACCCCTCTCTTCTGAGCTCCAACTGCAAATAACCCCAACCCTTTGAACTTTCCCTTTGAGTCCTGAGCTCATCCAGGGTTTTCCCTTTTTCTTTTCCCCCTCCAGGCTCAAGGCTGCATTTCTGACTTCAGAAAGAAAATCCTCCTTTGGTAACAGTCATTAATTGGCTTTGGGCAATCTGGGCTTCCAGATATGCCCCTAATCCTATACACACTTCCAGTCCCATGCTCAGAGCTGCCCAGCCCTTCTCTCCACAAGAAGCTTGCTGGGGGAATGAGCTCCTTCCTTCAGCCACTGCAGCTGTCTGCCTTGATCTTGTCTGTCTAGGTCCTTTCCACCCCTAACTATTCTATGATGTATGCTATCTAAACATGGGAAAAAAGGAAAGGGAAAAGGCATTTGGCAGATCCTGTTTCCTGGGGAGACGCTGATGTGCATTCCCCTCTCTCTAAATGGTGCCTTTCTTCGTTATCGAGGTGCACAAAGCAGTGTCAATCACCTCGCCCTAGTACAAAAGGTAGGAGCTTGCCAAAAGGTTGGCAGCAGAACACATGCCGATGGAGGTGGCAGGGTGTTACGAGAGCAAGTGATGGGAGCTGTTTGGACTGGGTGAGTGTTAGAGTGTGTTTGTCACGATATAGAACATTAAACCTTGGCAGCAGTGTATAGAGGTTGACACAAAAGACTCTGAAGAACACATCCACGTGCGTGCTTTCAAAGGTCCAGAGGGCCAAATGCGGCTCATGGATGTGAATTCCCAGCTGCCCTTAAGAAACCTTCGCCTCCAACATGAGGGGATTTATTAAGCAGCCACTGACTGCAATGTGCCATTTCCCCAGGGGGTTGTACCTTCGTAGGCTTGCCATGTGGGGCATCTCCCATCTCCGAGCAGTAGAAGAGGAACCTGAGTGGGAGCATTATTCTCCTGCCCCAGCATTTGGCATCAGCGGGCCTGATCTTCCTCCACAACACAGGGAAAGCCATTCCTGCAGAAGTCAATTCAGGCAGGGGTCAGATTTAAGTGCACTAAACCTCTTCCCAAAGATCCTATTCTTATATCCTAACACGTACATCCCAACAGGAAGCAAAATGAAATCAGAATTAAGCTGAATTAGTGCCTTGAACAAAACTACGCCTATTCATCAATGCAAACACATCCGAGCATCCTCTCCAGAAGGAAAAAAAAACCCCACACAACCATTTATTAAATTATTCTGACTTTTTCTTATTACTGTCTCTCCTCATTCAGTCTGAGGCTTTGAAAAGCCAGGAGGCACATTGATCTTGTGCTATTTCCCATTTCACATTGAAGCACTTGAAGCTCATGGGAAAGGTCACTCTGATCACATCTCTACCTGAGGACATTTGGAGTGCACAAATGAACACCCAGATGCTCGAGCCTCCCACCCGCTACACACAGCTATTCCTTCTGGGTCACATCCTGCCAGGTTACCTTGAGCATCCTGTTGGTGCTTGTTGAAAGATGCAAAACGTCCTTTAAAAGGAGGAAAAGGATGGAGCCGAGAGCATCTCCAGCTGGACCGTTATCTTGGAAAGCACCATAAAGTGTGGAGGTGAACTCCAAATGAAGGATCACACAACAGGGACCTGGAGGTGAGCAGATGGCTGGTAGAATAGGGAGTCTCGCACCAGCTACGAGCAAGTAATTACCAGCAAGTCACAGCTGTGCTGGACCACATGAGCAGGTGAAAATGTGACTGTGCCAAGGTGTGATCGCACTGCCAGCATCCTCTGACACTTCTCCTTCTCTCTAGCTGGCCCTAATGCCACCAAATGTAGGGGTTATTTGCTTTAGAGACATCGGAGCCATTTCTCCTTAGGAGGCCTTTAAAAACAGGGGTGGGAAGGAAGTTAACAAGATGCTCTGAAGTGGTGGATGAGTGTAGCTATCATTGCATGAGGTGAGGAGCACATCCAGACAGATGCAGAGCTTGCCAAAGGGGCTGTCGGGAGCTAGCATGGAGCAGGCTGAGCCTGGGAGGGAGGCTGCTCCAACCAGAGCTTGGGAGAACACAGCCCAGGGCCACAGTCTGGTGGTGTCATTGCCATCAGGCTTTGCCATGAGGATCCTCACTGCCTGCTGTCCAAGGTCTCATATTCATAAAGAGACACTGTTCCAAAACCTTGGAATCTGCCCCCATCCCGAGTTACTGGCTATAAACCTGGTTGGGAAGGAGCAGCTAGTGCCAAGTTTCTGATCTGAAACGGTGGGCTGGGCTGTAAAAGCCAAACCAGCTCTAGGAGGCAATCTGCTCCACGTGCTTGGCTTCACTTCCAGCTGCTTTGCCCAATATGTCTAAAGAGCATAGATGTACTGGCAGCCTCAAGGAAGGACCATGCCTTTGTTGCTGTGCATCTCCAGAAATGCAAAGTGAAGAGGAGGAGGATGCTAAAATGTCTCCTCCAGCCTCTGCAAGTCACTGTCAAGTGAGTTTACAACTCCCTTCGCATCCATCAGTGTGAATTCTTAGGCAACAAGCTGGCTTCTGCCTCTGGTGCTGAGCACTGGGGGCTGAACCACCTCCAGATCTCCCAAATGATTTTGCTTGGTCTGCCTGAAATTAATAGCTCAGAGCATCATTAAAGCAAGGTAGATCAGACCCTGCCACAGCCACCCTCCCTTGTGTTATCTTCTATAGAGGAAAGAACCACCTGATGCTTTGGGACAAAGGACAGAAAACACATCTCAGCGATGAAGGCAAAGCCGCTTTTCCTCCTCCTCACCTCTCCCCCTCTTTGTCCCCTCATTCTGTCCCATTTCCTTTTGGCACCAGTGATTTCAGTCAGATGTAGGCAGATGCAGGCAGCTTTTCTCAGCTTCAGATGTCAGATCCCTGCTTTTCCCCCTCTCCTCTCACCGGTGCTTGGAGCCAGCCTCTCGGATCGACATGCCTGGCTGGGCTGAGGCGCCCGCTTCCCCAGGGCGCTGCTCCTGATGGAGTCTGCAGCAGGAGCTGGAAGCCGCATACAGAGAACTCTTCCTTCCTCCTTCTTTCCTTTCAGGGATGCAAAGAGGAGAGGGCGAGGAAAACTGGCGCTTGCATTGAATAAACCCAGCAGCAGCACGCGGGGCTCTGAGCTGTGAGCGAGCCAAGTGTCCTGTAACATTAAATAAATGCGAGATTAACCTTCAAGGCTCCCGCACTAAATTATTTATCTTGAGAGGCAAAGAGGTCAGCATTGAAACAAAGGGTAAATATTTGAGGAGCTGCACGGCTGTTTGCTGACTGTGCCGGTGCTGCCTGTGCTGCTGCGCTGTGGGGACAGCTCTGTGGATGCTCCATGGGATGCGGCTGCGAGGGGATGAGGATAACCCTCACACCATCACCCATGGCATCCTGCCCAGCAGAAGGTGGGAGGCTGGGGGAGAGCCCCAGTGACCTGATGGGGGCTGATGAGTTGCTGTGATTTCAGTGAGCATCCCACGCTCTGCAATTTGCGGTTACATCTGCCTTCTGTACTGTGTGATGTACATACAACCTGTTCTGCAGCCACTGTAGGCAGGGAATTACCTGATAACACAGGAGCCTGCTGTTCATGCTAAGTGACAGGCTCAGAAATAGGAATCTGTTTAATCAAAACACTACAGACAAGAATATTTTGCCGTTCCCAAGCTGATCTCCCCTGTTCAGATCCTCAAGCGTTCCTCTGGCAAAGATATGCCAATTATTTTCCTTTCAGTCAAAAGAAGTTAAAGTGTAGCCATGGCTGGGAAAGCGTACAGCATCTGCTTAGCAGTGAATAGCAAGTTTACAGTGTATTTTAAGGTGAGAAATGCAAAAGACAGCTATGGCCAGGACCGACGTAATTAGTCAGGATGTACAACACTTTAAATTGCCATCTCTCTACTTTGCAGCAGTGCAAGGCTTCAGAAAGAGAAGCAGGCAGGATCCCAGTGTTAACTCACCTGAAACAACCTCCCGTAACACGTTTTTTCCCTAGAAAGAGCATCACCAGCTCATGAATCAATAACTTTTCTTGAGGAGCCCATTTCCTCACTCACATCCCCATCCCATTGTGGTAGGGATGCAAACCAGAGCAGCAGCCCTCACAAGATCACAGTGCGCTGTGGCACTGCCCAGGAGCTGAGGGAGGTTTGGTGTTAAATGCTAAAAAATAGGGAAATTAAAGCTGTGACCTATCACGTTAAGACGTTTTAGCTCTTTGTCAATACAGCAAATCCACAGCATCATAGTGGAAGCGTGTGCAGGAGACAGGAAGGCCAAGGTGGCCTCTGCCCCAGGTCAGTGCTCAGTGGGATACATAGAATAGCCCCATGACCTGTGCCATCCATGTACAATGCATTAAACCCTTGCAAAGTGTAAGGTCAGGAAGGGGCTTTCTCTGAGTAAAGGAGAGCACTGGGGTGGCTTTCACACTGCTTCACACTACGGTGTGTGCTATGGGCTGCTGGATCACCTGCTTATTTCTAAGGAGCAAATCCCTGGTATTGCAGAGATCAAAGGCACTCTTCTCATCCCTCGGTATCTCCAAGGAATGCTTTACAGGTGGGGGTTAGTGTCTGGCACAGTGCAGGGGGAGCTGTGCAGATTCCCTCCAGGAGACAGCATCAGGGAAGCTGGGAAGGAGATGCCCACATTGACAAGCCATTCATCCCTCCTGCCTTTGCTGACCACCCGATGAAGCAAAGCCTTCATCGTGATGAAGGTCATGATCACCCCAGAGCATGTAATTTAGCACAGGGTGAGGTGAGCCATGCAGCCCAACAATATCAATACCCAATACCAATCTCCACAACAACAGTAGGCAAAGAAGCCATAGCAACACAAACTTGACCTGCTCCACTCCAGAGACTGAAGCCTGCTTCTAGCTTTAATGTAGTCTCTTAACGCCTACTGCTGTTAATGGTTCCTGCATAATAAGGGGGATTACAGACCTATTAGAGATCTGTCACCTCTTAAGGAATATGCCATTAATCATGATCGTTTATTTGCAAATTGGGTTATAATTTTGAGAATGTTTCACAAATTACTTTAAATAGAAAAGGGTGGGGGGCAAGGGACATTCAAAGCAGCTTCCATGCTGTTTCTTCCTTGTCTAATGCTCCATTTTGAGCCAAATCACTGCTTGTGCATGTCTGCATGGGTATTTATGTGTGGGAATAAACTGGGTGAGCATGACCAGAGACATATGAGTGGCAGCAGGTAGCAGAGAGCACATAGGAAGGTGTATATGAGCAACCTGCTCTAGTGGAAAGTGGCTCTGCCTGTGGCAGGGGGTTGGAAATGGATGAGCTTTAAGGTCCCTTCCAACCCAAACCATTCCATGAGTCTATGATCTGTCTCTGCAGGGTCATAGGCATAGTTTGGGATATAGTGGGATATAGACAGGCACACAGGACACTCCATGTGGATAAAGGTGCCTTTTTTGGAGGGTGCTTTTGACCCAGGCAGCTTTTAGAGGTGAAGAGAAAGCATGTATTAGCATGCAACCTGCCTGCTGGTGACACCACTGCCCCTTCACACCCTTCGGTCTACATCCAAGCTGCTTTGCATGAGATGGACCCAAAATGCCTGCCCTTGTCACCTCACCGTGCAAGCCCTTGGTGACACACCTCACACCAGAGCCAGCAGCTCTTTATGTCCATCCAGCCAACAGCCAAACACAGAGCACAAGGCGAGAACAGACACAGACCCCTCTCTTATCCCACAGCACAACCCATCTCTGGGCCAGCACAGATAAACCCCTTTCACCCTCCACCATCCCTGCTCACCTCCAGCTCCATTGAGGTGCTGCCTTTCTATCCCTGTTTCCCTTAAATTCACCCCACAACCCCGTTACCTACCAGAGACTGCTCTCCAGTCCCCTGCAGCCCTTTGCATCCCTCCCAGCTCTCCACCCCTGTGGATGAAGCAGGCTTTGCCTGGATTACAGCTGCCAATCAAGTTCAAGTGCATTTTTAATAGTTTAATTTGTGACACAAGGTTTCAAATAAAATCATCAAGTGCAGTCGATTAAACTCATTAAGTCCTTACGGACCCGTCTGTGTGCTGTGCCGTTATCAGATCCAGAGACATGAGAATTAATTAGGCTGCTGTTATCCTTTGTCTGGATTAGTGTGCCAGGCCCAGCGGCCGGGTGATTCCCTGTGAAAGCACGAGGTCCATAATCCCCTTATGAGCACAGCACAGAGACAGAGGCCTAAGAGATTTCTTTAACATTCCTCAAAGATCAAACAACAAGAAATGCCCTGTTCTTTGATGTGGTTTTCTTTCTTTCTTTCTTATGGAGCATCCCTATGTAATTTACCACCTTGTTCTGCTCTACAGAGCAGAGATATACATTCACCATCACTACAGGGCCTTAAACAAGCAAGAAGCTCACACTCATAGTACCAATAAACCCACTACCTATACCATACAATATGCAATACAATACTAACACATATAGCTGATCAACGGGACCTCTGCAACCTAAGGAAGACTCATAAATCCCTTTGTGACTCCGGCAAGGTCTCTCCACAGAACTGGGTAGGTGAAGTTTATACATGTATAGATCCCAGTGCAGGTTAGCAGCTCTGATTGCTAATGCCATGAGGAACTTCACTGAGATCAGGGATCTGAGAATCTCTCCCTTCATATTAAGGCTGCCTCTCATTTATCCAAGTCATCTGTTATAAAGGAGGGCAGGAGACAGGAGATCCCCATCAAGTGATGACGAGCAGGGTCCCATGTGTGACGGCCAAGGGTTGCTGCCTCGGTCAGAGCATTGATAGTGAAGCTGGTCCTTGACAAAGCTGTTATTTCGCAGCACAGCGCGGCTGCAGGAGGGCCTCAGAAAGGCACATTGCCAAAGAAAGCTTTCTCCAAGAGGATTTCCAGTGGACACAAATCCTTTCCAATGGGCCAGCTGCTGGCAAACATGCTGCGACAAATTTATGAGAACATAACTGTGCTGTAAAGAGATGAACTTAAGGGACAAAGGAAAGAAATCCACATTAAGGCTGGCAAGGGCTTTGCTCCTGCTAACAGCCCTGCTGAATTGCATTGGAGGGGAGCTGAACCACAGCAATCTCTAAACTAAATCACTTGGGTCTGCCCGTGCTGCAACCAGTTTATTACAGAGATTTACTCACAAGGGTCAGCGACCCCTCAGTCAATGACTCCCCCAGGTGACTTCCTGAGCCATGGTAAGCTACGAGCACTTGCTCTCACTCCCTCTGATGTTCTCTTTCCCTCCTCCTCCTCTTCCACTTCCCGTTTCATTCCCCTCTCCGCTGATTCCCTTCTGGTTTCCTCTCTATTGTCAAATCACGGGAGCAGGGTGAGATGTGACAAGACAGTGCTGGCGGAACAATAAGGGATGTAGATGTGAAGGAGCAACAGAGAGGCAAAAGGGCTGGGAAGGGAAGCTGAGAAGCCTTAACGTAATGGGGGGTAAAGAGGGGTGCGAGGAGCTGCAGGGATGGCGGTAAAGAAGCTGTACTTTCAGGAAAGACAAGGATTTTCATACCGGCTTTCCTGTCCAGATAATGTGAGGATAAGGATGAGGGTGAGAGTGAAGCTGAAGGTCTGATGGCATTGCATGAGGACTGTCATTTTAATGGACAGGGGTACACGTCATCCAAAGGTGGGCATTCAAGTGTGTCAGGTGAATTCTGCTCTCTGTTCCTAAATGGGGATATAGACATTTATGCATTACCTGATCGCAGAACATCTGCACTTAGACAACGTGAATCCTGCAGAAACCTTGTCTCACTGCAGCCAAACTGATGCACCATCAGAGTGCTGCTATAAGGCAAGTTCTCCAGGCCTGGCATAAATCTAACCCTCATCATCTCCTCAGCAGGAAAGTAAGCAAAAGACATTCTTCAGGCAATACTTAACCCATGTACCCTGGAATATCAACTGACGATGGTTTAAGGGCATTTCAGTCCACAGCAGGACTTCTACCACCGTCCCAGCCCTGCCATCCTCCTGCTTCTGCCCAGACACCTCCGTGAAGCAGCCTTCAGCATTTCTTGTGGCCAACACAGTTTTCCACAACCTATCGATCACAAGAGAGCACATAGGGAGCAGGCAGGATTCCTTCCTCCCCTCCCGCTTCTCCTCACAGTGTCTCCTCATTTAGCTCTCTTCTTCTTTCTCCACCACATACATAAGGAATTGATGGATGTCTCTTTAAAGCCCCGTGTCTGCTGCCTTGCAGCGCACCCTTGTAAATCAGATAAATATCTCAAGGATCCTTATCCTGGGAAAATTGAGATAATTGCGCTAAATTGAAGAGCTGCTTTTTTATCCCTTCCCTCCACCTTCTTCTTCTTCCCTTTTCAGCTGGAGTCTCTTGTGGTAACAGGTGTGATGACTGCTAATCCTGCACAAGAACTGCCCCTTCGTTCCCAAGGTATGGACCTCGATAACCAGGTCCTGGCTGGCTCCTGAAGTGAGTTACAACCAACATAAATGTCAGGTAGGAACCTTGGCATGGCTCCATGGGCGAGTTCACCCTTGCTGGTGCACCTCTGACACCCCCCTGCTCAGGTGTGAATGATGGGCTGTGTCTATAAAGGGTAATGCAGATCTGGCTCCAGCACCCCCAAGGACTGGTGCCGCAGCTGGACAACGGGAAAACAGGGGCAAAAAATAGAGTGGAAGAATGGAGATGAATGGGATTCAGGTATAAGATGATGGGACATTAAACAGCAGGAAAACTAGCACGGAAGTCAAGTTGGCCCTGACTGATCTAACCTAAACTGGACTGCACCAAGCAGGTCCTGGGGTCTCTTCCAACCCATCCCATCCCATTCTGTGATTCCATAGCAGGCCAGAAGAACACTATAGCCACCAGAAGAGCAGGGCAGCAGGTGAAGAGGGCAAGGAGCAAGCTGTGACCCTGCTGTCTTTCTTGGGCAAAGAAAACTTCACAAACCAGAAGCCTCCAGTAGTTTTGCTTTTGGTGCTCTACAAACTGGGCCTGTCAGGGGGACTGAAGGTGAGTGATGGTGCAATCCTGAAGAGATGATTCCTTCTCTAAGAGACTTCCAAGCAACACCTGGGGTCTCTAGGGGAGCAAAGAGGATTTTTAGGTGACTTTGAAAGGGAGCATAAACACAGAAAGTGCTCAGAGAGCAGGGATGGTTCCACACACAGAAAACAAGGAAGGTGGCAAGCAACCGATGGTGACGCAATGGTGCTGAGTATGGCACTCATAAGAACAGGTTTGTCCGTGTGCAGATTAGACCTTCAAGCCCAGCCAGCTAGTCTAAAGGATGCACTGGATGGGAGAAAGCAGGGCAGATGGGTCCAAGCCCCGTGAGATAATTGCTGAGCATGGGCAAGTGGTCTTGAGGCTGCAGGTGGGTTGAGAGAGGCCAACATCTGTCTCTGCTTCACCCAGGCCACATTCCCTCATCTCCATCAGAACCACAGATCTCTGCAGACTCATCAGAGCCTGTTCTTCTGAAGATGCTCTCACACACACCCCAAAACCAACCTGAGAGCCCAGGCAAGGCTGGGACAAGATGAACGTGGTGACTGAACGAAGTGGTTCAGAGCTGTGGCTCCAGGACTTCACCGGAACATCCCTACACATTCCAGGTTTGGGGAGTAAAGAAACAAGGTGGGAAACAGCCTCTCTGAGTGTTCACTGATGAAAAGCGGAGGGAAGGGAGTCTCATGAATCCAATCCCTCTATTCAGTTGCATTCCCAGTTTTTTCACCTTCCCCTGCCAAATCACCAGAAACAGCCACCACAGAGTACCAGGACATATGCAGTAGAAGGTAACCCTATTGCTTGCTCCATGACATCCATATAGACTCACGTAAGCTTAAAAGTAGCACTGTCAATGCAGAAAAGGGGGGTTGGTTCCCCATGCTCCCCTCTTCCTTTGCTCTAGCTCTACAAGGATGCTGAGGGCAGCGTTCAGTGCCTATAGGGCAGGATGCTGTGATGCTTCTGGCATCAGTAGGATCCACACAATGTCTCTCCTCCTCTCAGGAAGAATAGACTTGACGGTGTTTTGACTCCCTTCTCAGAGACTCCCACATGGCACTTTACAATCCAACTTTGCTCTCAAATACACATCCTGGGCTGCATCCCAGAGATGCGTGTCAGGCACAAAGCGCTGTCAGTCAGCCCCAGTCACAACACATCAGGGCTTAGGAGAAGTCTGACTGATGGGGGCGATGGGGGAGGGAGAACAGGAATGAGAAGAAAAGGCTGAACAGCAAAAGAAAAATGAGAGAAGAAAGACAAATCAGGCGAGGAAATAGCAGGGACTATTCCATACAGAAAGGAAGTTTTTCATCTTGATACAAGCAGTGGTGTCAGGCACTGAAAAGGACAAAGATGTTCAGATAGAGAGTCACAGGGAGGAGAAGGTAGGAAGCTCCTGGGGATGGCCCTGGTCTGAAACCAAGCATCTCTCATCCATGTGGCTTCAGGCACCAAAACTCACTGCTGCATCAGCAGCACGGCAATTACTGCTGTAAGGACAAAGGTACCACATAAAGTGTGCTCCTGGCTAAATGCCACTTGAGTTGGCTCCAGTGTCGGCAACCTCAGCTAAGAACAACCAAATAGCCACGACACTGGGACAGTCTCTCCTGTGCCATGGTGCAGGAATGACTTGGGGCAGCTCTCCTGCCACCACCCAGATGTTCTCCTGCATAGGAAGATGCCTGTACGCCAACTGTCAGGAAAGATGGGCAAAATAGGAACAACCACGGAAGCAACCAGAGCTGTGCTCATCAAAGACAAAGGTGAATAAATTCAGGTAAGGGGTCAGAGGAGAGGTCTGCCTATGAAAAAGGATTGCCATAGAGAGGGAGGAGGTTCCTCCATATTCTGGGAGATGAAGGATGCGGAGAGAAGATCTCAAACATGGCCTAAAAGCTTGGGATTAGTCAAGTATGCTCATGTTGTGAATTTTAGCCTCTTCCACCATGCATGAAATAAGTAGAAACTCATTGGGCTGAAGCAAAAGAGAGGAGGGGGTGAGGAGAGATGACTCCATAGCATAATTTATTTAAGTATTTGTTGGAGTTAGAACAGGAACCCTCATCTCCACCACTCCCAGGTAAGTGCTGATTAAATGGCTGTGTCTGGGATAGAGCATACTTCTGTCAAACGGGCTCTGACACACATCTATGAGAGGGGACAACAGATGTGCACATGGGAAGAAACTGCATAAGAAACCTATTGCCAGCCAAATCATTCCCATGTGAACCTCAGTGCATCTTATCAGCCTCTTGCCTACAAGGAGGCATCGTTACCTCTCTGAGACAGGGGATGCAGAGGCACAAGCCATGAACTATTCTGAATTCTCACCACAGAGGGACAGATCCCGTGCATGAGGACTGCCTGCAGCTCTGCTTTCACAGCTGTGTGCGGCCAGCTCACATTGGGTTGCACTGGATTTTGATTTTAGCTGCGTGACAGACGAGGGAAGTGAAGTGGGTGTTGTGTACTCTGACTTCAGGAGGCATTTGCTAATCTCTGAGGAGGAATCTCATTAGAGAAATGGAAGAGGGCATTAGAGGTAAGGATGGGAAGCTGTAGAAATCACATAGCCTAGAGAATGGGAAGCTTCTGGCATCTTCCTACAGAAGCCACCCCTGTGGTCCCCCTGCCACCAAAACCTTACCACACAAAGCAGACAAAACTTCGAACAACTCAAGCTCAGCTCCTTGGCTCAGAGCTACTGCTGGTCCCTTCATGGGTCTGTCACATGGAGATGGAAGAGGCAGCAATAAAACACAGGACATGGAAGGAAATACAGATGGGGAAGCAAAGAGATCAAATCCAAATCCTTTAAACCTTGGGATCCTGCCTTCACTGGGGATAACAACTCGAGAGTCAGACCAGCAGACCCCATAGCAGGGGTGAGGAGCCAGCAGTCTTACTGATCCACTTGCTGATCCAACGAAGGAAGAAGAAATGGGTATGGAAAGGAGGACATAGTGAGCTCCACCCTTCACTGGCTCATCTCCATCATAAACCACTGCAAAACAATGCTGCAAACCCAAGAGGAGAGCAAGAAGATGGAGAGACCCCACGGCTCCTCCAGCCTGCCCTCAACCTGTGCAGGTACCAGCCCTGCAGCTCATGCTCACCAGCCCCGGCCCGGCTCGGGCTGGGTTAATGTGACAATCCATTTCTGACAGCGTGTCAATACAAAGCAATTTAGGAGTGCATGAAAAATCGACCCGAGGTAACAGGCAATTTCTCTGCTCTGCTGGTTAGATGGAAGTAGGGACCAATGAGGCCAGCAGCTCCGGGCACACTCACCTCGGCTGTCACGTTAGCAGTGCTCACCACAACAGAGGATGGAGCAAGGCAGGAGCTACAGACGTGCAATGGGGCATAGTCCCAGCATGGGGACAAAGAACGGGATGCCACCCTCAACCCTCCTTTTTCCCCATTTTGTTAGCTGGGAGGCGTGTGAGTATGTAAAAGTACAAGCTAGTTGCCCAGAGAAGCTGTGGCTGCCACATCCCTGGCAGTGTTCAAGGCCAGGTTGGACACAATCTGCTACAGTGGAAGGTGTCCCTGCCCATGGCAGGGGGTTGGAAGTGGATGATGTTAAGG
>JBCJKH010060504.1:25212-40774 GCA_039877255.1 Loriculus beryllinus | reverse complement strand
ATGTATAGTCCCTCCCCAGCATCCTTATAAGCCACACATGTAGTGTGACATGTTGGAGAAACAGAGGGAAGGAATCTGCTGCTTCCTGCCCACTTCTTCAATGAAGGCATTCTGAAGCCTGATGCAGTATTTCATTTTAATTTGTGAGTTCCTTCACTTTGGCTGGGAGCTTTTTCTTGGATATGTGGGAGAAAACAGACGTTTTGTGACAAGCACATTTCTGAGAGAGACCACAGACTCTACTATTTGTGTATAGAGAGTCTAAACCCAACCTGAATTGGGACCTAAATCCTGTAAGATAACCTGAGGTCAGTTGTTTTTAAAAGGATGTATATGTCAGAAACATGGGACAATAGGGAGCTAGGATGAAATGATGTGTTGTATTTGCCTCTGTTATTCACTGGTGGGTTGACTTGCAGTGTATTTGTGGAAGCACTTGAGATGACTGTCAGAGGAGTACAGCTGTTCTGATTTGAGGGACACTCATCTGGAGCAGAACAGATGCTTTGCATTGGAGCAGAGCCTGATCTGTGAGGCCCAGCTGGATGCTAGCTGGCTCCTTGCTGATCAAATGTATTCTCAAGGTGGGAGGTGTAGCACAGAGACACACAGATGTCTTTGAATGAGCTCAGCCCAGCTCCAACTTGGAAGCAGCTGGAGTTCAGTGCTGGCCCTTGCAGACCTGCCAGGGAGTGATTGACAGTGACAACTCTGAAGCTCGAAGAGGAATGAGAACAGAGTGGTGGTCTTGTACCCTTGAAGGGAAAGGCGATGACTATTTTTTGTATACTTTGCTTTTGAGTTTAGACAGTGATGTGTTAATGCATAGAATAGGCTTGAAGTAGCCCTATGGCCCCAGTCAGTGTGCTGGGAACTACAAAGCGGTGATGCCTATGTAACTGCAGCACTGGCTTTGTACATTACTTATGCACATCTCTCCTGCCTCCTGAACTCCTGAAGCTACCCAGGCAATTTCCTATGTAGATCAGAAGTAAAAGATTATTAAGGAGGCAATAATTCTACAGCAACTGAGGGAAAGGGTTTTGTGGTTATATTGGTTGTGGATCAAGATAGAAGATAGTTTTTTATAACTAAAATATTTTCTTATAAAAGCGTTTGCTCCTTTCAAGCAATGTTCTTTTTAAGCAATGTTCTTTTTAACAATATATGAGGTCTGAGAGAGCTAAGTTGGCTTCTTTGTGAGAGGTTGTGTGGGAGACCTTTTATTTTCATGGATTTAGCCAGTGATATTTAATAGCATTAGATGCTGTTGAGACACAATTGTCATTGAGTTTGCTTACATTTTTGGAGACTAGAGAAGGTGCAGATAAGGTATTAGGTGAGCACTGAGGCTCTGTAATACCTTGCTGTTATGTATTTGCCTTGCTGCTTAGTTTGGGTACTGCTGAAGTTTCTTTCAGAACGTTCAATAAATTCCTAGGATATGTTACAAAAACTTTGATAAGAACCCAATAGTAATTCCCAGACAATGTCCAATGAGAGAGAACCACAGAATTTCTTAAAATAGTGCATGGAGAATAGAATGAAATATTGTAAAAAGCATTGGAATACTCTCAAGAACTTTATGAAGCAGACATGGCCAAAGTGACATCTTTCTTTCTTTCTATGGCTTTTTTTTTTTTTTGTAAAATTTGAATACAATTTGTAAATTTTGTGCTATATTGTGTGTTTAAAAGCGCCTGTGTAGTCTCCACCACTATCAGGATTCCAGCAGATTCTCAGCTGCCAGGAAACAGAAACATAGCTTGTACATGAAATATGGTGTAGGTACTGAGACCTAGCTCCATATGACATTCAGTTTTCCACTAGTTAGCTGCAGTCCTCATTACCTCCTGTATTTATAAAATTCTTTACTTCTTTTTTCTCAAACTGTCTCAATTCCAGAGGATTTTAGGGGTATGTCTTGTTGAGACCCTTTCTACAGTTTTAGAAACAGCTGCTGGATGTACACTTTGGATCAAGAAGTTTTTGGGTATTTAAAAAAAACGCTGTCCTGCTCATTGCATACACGTAAACCATAGCATTCTGCAATTAAAAATCTTCTTTACTGCTTCTCGCCTATGAAAAATGCTGTGTGTGCATCTGGTAAGCTATCAAGGAAAATCAGTCAGATTAGGAATTCTGCCTGCTTTGGTTGAGTGTGGGCAAGAAAATATTGGCTTGAATGGCAGACGGCCTATAAGATCTAATTTCTTCTTTTCTTAAGACCATCAGTTCCAGGCTAGTCTCATAAAAAGTTCTAAGGACTTTCATTACATAGTTATCTTCAAATCTGTTGGACATTAAAAGGAAAAAAAGGCAAACCAATTTGTCAGGAATGTCAGTTTCTGTTCAAGACAGCTTCTTTACAGTGGTTATAATTCTGTACTCCCCTGCATGCCAAATCAATCAGAAGAGCTTGAGAAAACAATCAAGCACATATTTTTTAAAGATTATTCTTTGTTTGAATTAGCTTCCAAGATTCTTTTAATAGCAAATCCCACACTGGCATTTTTCTAAACTTTTGTTCATGCAGCCCAATTATGTTAGATTTAAATAGGCTACATACAATAGGTTTTTATTTTTGTAAAGTACTACCAGACCAGTCAGAGCCAGACAATATAATGAGCATTTCTTATTCCCTGGACAGTCCCAGTAAGGCTGTTACTAACTTTGATAACATCGTGGAGAATGACTCAGATACCCTGGTAGCTAATTTTCCATTGTAATTAGTTGCATCATTTCTAGCATAAAATAAGGCAGATGATTAATGTCTTGTATTTTATTTAAGATATTTATATCTTATTAACTCAGGTACTTTTATAGAAGCAATAAAATGAAACTGAAGTGTAAAACTCTAGTTGCTGGATATCAATTATAAAAAGATGTATCTTTTGCTAAGATGCTGAAGTTAGCTTTAAGAGGAAGTTTTCATAATGGGGCGAGACAGGAAATTTGGTCTAATACTCTGGCAGAGAACAGTGTGAAATCAAGACAGAAGGTAGCGTCCCTTAACAAAGGGACTTTGGCTAAGAATACAGAGGGGTTGCTTCCTTGAGGCAGATGTAGGTGTTATAGTGCTCGTCATTGAAAGCTCCGCTCTTTCAGACATTCATATGTCTCATAGCAGTAGCAGTTTGGCATCTGCCAGAGCTCATCCATATGGTGAGATTTAAGCACGTAAGGATGGCATTCATAGAAGATAGCACATGATTCTTGTCCTCAGCTAGCTTCTGGAAGATGTGAATAATGGGTTGTGGGGAAAAAATCTACCTCTCCTTAGGATTTAGATTTCCAAATCTGAACTATTTGGCTCTTTATGCACAGTCAGTTTCCTGGAAAAGCCTAATCGATCTGTTTCAAAAGTTTAGCTTCATGTTCAGGGATTCAGTAAAGCTGGTTTTCAATGCTCTCCTCTGACACAGAGTACTGAAAAGAAAGCTTTGTGCTTATGTCTGTACTGTCCCCTGAGGTTCTCCGTAAAGTTACCTAGACGAGGATTTAAGTGAGCCAGCTTATGTGATGAATGCAGTCTACCTATGAGTGTGGTAAGTAAATTAAACTCCATCTGTTGCAATTCTGCCCAAGATGGTGAATGAAGAGGTTAGATAATGATGGCAGGGCCTTTAGGGATTTGTAAATATATTGACTGGCCAAGTTGAAAAAAAATGACTTGGATTCCAAAAGCAATGGCCATTCCTGAAAATGCAGCCTTGCACTTTTGTGGTAGGAAGCAAGGGTTGAAAAAGCAGCCTAAAACTGTAGGACAAAAGGTTGCCCCTCAGAAAACACCAGAGGTAGGGGAAGTTAGAACAGAACTGTTCTGTCAGACCCTAAAAATGGGCATTTTTACCTGCAGATACAACTGGAGTTGTTGCTTCTTCCAGAAGTATTGCTGAAAACTCCTAGAAAAATGTGGGAACCAGATAGAAGATGAGAAAACTCACACACTGCTTCTCTTGTTTCTTTCTTTGCCTTTATGCTTAGTGAGTATAGCTGTCTACAACGAAATTACTCATGCATCTGTAGATAGCTTTGTAGGTGACTGATTGTTCTGATTAAACTGCTTTGAACAGTAATGACCAAAGAATGTGATATTTCCCCATGTTTCTGTTGTTCACAGAGAGAAAAATTTGTTTGCCACATTCTTTCCTTTCTAACAGAAAAATAGTCTAAGCTTGCCTCATCAACAAGTAATGACAGCAAAGCCTGTTCTTTAGGTCAGACAGTGTGGCATTCTTCTTATGGTCAAGGAGAATAACCTCTGTCTAGACTTTATGGTTATTGTATTTTCTTTTTTCAGATGGTCCTTCTTAAAAAGGCGTATATACCAGTTTACCTTCTTTTTTGGGTAGAATGTAAGATTTTCCTATAGATCAAGGCCACCTCTTCTGGGTCTCTAAAGAGGCATATTTTGCAAAGGCATGTATTTTAGTAGATCTCAAAGTTCTGAAAGGATTTTTGTTGGTCTGAGGGACAAATCAGGCAGAGATGGCAAAGGGTGCCTTCATGCATTATTGTAACTGATTTATGAGCCCCAGGTTTTCATAGCATGTTAAAAGTTCATGTGGACGTTAGATTTAAAATTTAAGTATCTGAACGAGCTGAAGCTCTTCTTCGGACTTGTACATACATAGCACTATACACAGCAAGGGAGACTTGGGACTTGTGTCCAGATCATCAGATGCATTACACAGCCAATTGCCATTGACAGTCTACTTCTGGTTCTTGGGTAGACACCTTGGTCTCTCCCTTTAATCATTCAAAGACAGAATATGTCAGTAATATATATTTAATGTCAAACAGCCTGATTTTGCTTAACTTATATTAAATTTCTTTAGGCAGGTTTGGATTGGTGCCAGTAACAACTTGTTCTGCAAGAAAGCACCACTGAATGTGAGTGGTGATAGTGAAATCTGACTCTGCATTTGCTCTTTGCTATATTTCTGGTTTGGGAAGAATAAAATACTAGTCTTGCCCTTAATCATCTCTTAGTCAGATCACATAGCTTTGTTGGGGCTATATTCCTCTTAATTAACCATCATCACGTAAACATTAAATATGTGCTCCTATTTAGTTTGGTGAATTAGCCTTTTAGCAGACAGTATGAGGCACTCCTGCAAGGCAACTCATCCCACCTTTGTTAGAGTGGGACAGACTGCCTTGCAGTGCTGTCTGGATCTCTGCTATACATGTGGGAGTCTGGAATATTAGGTAGGTAAGTACACCTGGTTAGATAGGTGGCTTTAGGTACTAAGTTAACAGAGATGAATCCATCAGAGAAGGTCCTACTTTTGTTTAGTAACAAAATATTGGCAAATAAACTGCTAAGGAAAGAGTCTGCTAGTATTCTCTTAAATTCTTAACAAATTAAAATTATTGACAATGGAAGTAAACAGAATTCTGTGTTTATCATTTAAAACTTCTACCAAGATGACAAATCAAATATCTTTTGATGTGTGCTCATGGGATTTAATTTGCTAAAATCACTTCTCTGAAATTCCTGGAATGAGAAGGCTAATAAACTGAACTGCTTCAATGTTGCCAGAAGGAACAGTTCTTTAAATATTAGCCTTGATAATTTGTGTGGGCTGAGGAAAAACTCAAAGAGTTATAATGTCTCTGTTGTATTTAAATTTTAAATTCTAAATTCTAGGGAGAGAGTCTTCTAATGTAGAGGTGTTATAGTTTTGAAATAATGCAGATAAAGGAAAATAAAAATATTTACAAATAAACCCTTCTCACACAAGAGAGAGAAAACAGTAACTGATATGTGTGATGTAAATGTTTGTATTTCCCAAGTTCTTTGACAGACTTTGTGCAAAATGTCAAATATTCAAAGATATTTAAACAAATTGTGCACCTGACTCCAGATGGTAGAGCTGCTCCTTGTTGTAGAAGTGAGCATAATCATCACAAGTATATGCATAAGTAGAAGGGAATGCACCCAGTTCTGTAGTACAATTTTATATCATGGCTTTTCCTTGGCCACATGCTGATTTGAGGCATCTCCTGTTAAGAAAGGGCTGTTTGTCTAAGAAGAAGCTGAAGGTAGATGAAGGTAAGAGTTCTGGAGGGCTTTGTTTGCATGATCTTCCTCCACAAAAGAACCACTTTCTCACATGACTCCTGAACTCCTGTCTGAACTATAGCTGAATAGGTCTTAGGTAGATCTCATATTGACTAAAGGTATCTTAGATATTCACTCAAATGAAGATACTAGGGGTCAGTTCAGTGATCATATAGATGTCAGTGCCATTTGTGATGACCTTGGGGATCCTGACGGGCCTCCACAAACTGCTGGAGACAGGCTTCTACAGCTGATGCACTGTATTTTCCACTCTTGTGGAGATGTTTCAGGTGCACAGGCCCCTCCCTGTAGCCATCTAAACTGAGATATCTTCATCCATGAAGAAATACTTGTAACTCAGTTTATATAACTAAACATATTTTCAAACAGATGGCTCAGCAGCACCCATTTGTCTGATTTAGGGGAATCGTTTGTGTTGTCCAAGTATAAGTGCAGGGATGTGCTTATCAAGCCCCAAAAATCTGCACTGTGGACACAGAACTAGTGCACAGCTATGTGACACGTGTAATAGGTAGTGGTTGAACTGACAGAAGCAAAACTTACTGTGTAAGCATATCCAGAGAATGTGAAGGCTGCATTGCAGTGTGAAGATAGTCATGAGATAGCTGTAAGGGTTGGGAATGATACACTATCATAATGTTATACAAGCAGAAACACATTTTCTATCTGTCGAAAATAGGAAAGTAGAGTGGGAACGTTCTTCTTAACACTCTGTTCTCTTAGGCATGTAGCAATAGCTTTAATCCACCTCCATTTGTTCCTCCTGGTTTTCAACTAACTCTGCTTTTCAGGAGTGAGCAGCTTTCAGAGTTTGTCACGTCTTGTTCAGGCTGTTAGCAATTGTCTCAGTGGCCTCCATTGGGTCTGGAAAGAAAAATCTCCTTTATGGCATGTCTCACACAGCTTTTGGTTGTGAGGGATGCGTATGCCTGAGCTGCAGCTGTATCAGAGCCACTACCTGTGATAGCAGGGCATAGGATTCTCTTCAGGTGAATAGGACCTAGGTCTACATCTGTATTGGCAAGGATTAAAAAAATGGGGACTTGGGCTCAACCCACTGTGCACAGCATACCTCAGTCCTCTAGCTTCTGTCCCTCCCTGGTACACGTCAGACATTTCTCTTCAGATCTTGGTTGCAATTCCTGTCAAAACATGGAGATGCTAACCTAGGCTACTAGTGCTCAAGAACATTTTACACATCTTTTTGGTTTGAAGATTTTTAGGGGGCTTCATTTTAACCACATCTTTGTCCTAGAGTGTTTTTCCTGCCATTCTGCAGGGGATCACTCTCTCAAAGTCTTAACAGCTCCAACTGACATAAATAGAGAAACATGTTAACTTCTCCTCCATGCTGGTAGTGTTGCATGCTTCCAAAGGAGAAATCTGAAAGTCTCTGGGAAGTGAGCTCTGTAGGTAAGCCTAAAATGACTAACTATTTCAAAGTCTATTAAAGTTCTGTTGTGCCGTTTGGGTGATCTTACCGGCATTAGGATCTCACTGCAGAGACATGAGTGAACCTACAGCTCTATGAAACTAAAGAAGGTGCATTTTCAAGGTGCAAAGTGAAATTATGAGGATGATTTGTTCTAAAAAGGAAGTAAAGTGTTGTCACCAAGTAAGTGGAAACCTGTGATGAAGACCCAGCTGGAAATTACGGACAACTCCCTTCAAAATCCAGTCAGTTCCAGATCTCCCTTTGCCAGTATTAAAACCACTACCCAGCAGGATAGCAACTCAGTACTTACTGTCCCTGCGGCTGCAGTGAGCCTCCCTGTTCAGCATGGATCTTCTTGAAAGGGAAGGCTGTGAGGCATCTATTACCTGCATTGCAGAAGAGAAATTTCTGAGTGAGGCTTTTCTACCTAAACCTCAAATAGTCTCAAAGGCTGCAAGGCTCTGGAATAGCAGTTCAGCAGCTTGTCAGGATTTCCCCCCAAATTTTTCTCCTTCCTGGAGGAAGTTTCAGATACTAAAAGAGATTAAGATTCCTTAGACCTAATAATTGACTTAATTCTTATCCAAAATGTAAGCCTAAGGGTGCTTTCATATACATGCATACCTGCAATTCTGTGGGCTGGGAAGGAAATATGGCAGCACAGGAGGGATGGGGATTTAGGAGAGTAGATTTTGGGTATAACATCCCCTGAAGCCAGATTTTGCAGGCTTTCTGATCTCTTAATCAGACAGCTATCACATCATTGGCTAGAGATCCTCTCTTGTGAGCAGCATATTATTTGAAGTTAGACATGGCCTTTGAGAAAGATCCTTTAGGTGGGCTGTTTAGACCATCATGTCATTGTTCTTCAACACTCACTTCCGTTTCCTTTTGCATTGCTGGATCTGAGTTTCATCTTGCTTGCAGGAGGATGCAGAAGTAGTTGAGGAAGAGGCTTTTGGTGAAAAGGTGATATACACGGCTAGGTATTTTCCCATCCCATCCCCCTTGCTGGGGGACCTATAACAACAACAGGAGTTTTTCCCAGATCTTTATAAGCTCCTACTTAATTTTAGCTTAATTGTTACGGTGATGACACATTTTTGACTAAGCCTCTTGTTCCAGGCTGAGAGGACTCTGCAACTCTTCTGCAACTCTTCAACACATGCTCTTTGCTTAGATTTATTTTTAGTAAGATTCCCTTCATTATTTTGCTCTTTTTTTTTTTTTTTTTTCCCAAATATCTTCTCATAAAACTGAATTAAATGTGCAAAGAAAGGAGAGAAAATTACTTTGATATGTGCAATGAAGCCTGAGACATTTCACTCTGTTACTTTAACTTAATATAGGCTCCTGGAATATACCTAAATCTATGAACCTTCTCTAAGAACCGCTTCCAAAAAAACCTCCCTTCCATCGATCCTTTTTTAAATACAAAGGAGCAGAAGAAACACTTTCAGCATTTCACTGGATTGACTGTGCAGGAGGAATACCATGGGAATAAGGTTAGAAATATTAAGAACTCAAATTCAGACTCCTTGATGTTAGCAGCTTTTCTTGCCAAGACAGACCTTTGTCTATTTGAGATAGATGTTTGTGCTCTACACATATGCAGCTAACACAAAACTCTTTTCCTAGCTCTGATGCAGCTTGGACAGGAGGATCTAACTAGAGTGCATCTCTTATGGTTTCTGCTCCTTGGTGATCAGAAGACCTAACCTTCCTGCCATGCACCTCCCTCCCCACTATAAAATAGGTTGATGGATGAGAAAACAGAGCCCAGTGGATTGAGATGAGTGCTTTGGTTTGTTTTGTCCTGACAGTCATAGGATGTGGGTATGTACAGGAAGAATAAGAGCCCCAGGGAATAAGGAGAAAAGGTGGAGGACTCTACAACCTCAGGAAAATGGTTTCTACTAGGATCTCAGGACATCAAAAGTCTGACATACAGTACTTCTGGTAGATAGTTCAGCAGAGAAAGGCAGTGTTTAAGGCTCAGCATACTCTGAACTCATCTGCCATCTGAAGAAAGAAAAAGGTGAAAAAAGATGCACAGAAGATAGTCTTCTTGTAATGGATCTTGGTCCTCTGTGAATATGGGGAGGCAGTGGACGTGCCATCTTTCAATACTATCCACTGTGTAGCTGTGTGCAGCTACTGCCAGCATGACACATATGTAGTACCTTTTAGTGGTGTGTGATCCATTGCATGGATGGACTGATGGGATGCTCACTTGTTGTATTTCTTTCTGTTCTGTACACCAGACACTGGTTTTAAGCAACATTCAAAGACATTTGTTGATGGTTCTATCTTTAGTGTTTCAGTCTGCTCAATACTAAAATCACATAAACACTGAGCCACATACACCTATTTCCAAACTGTGTGTCATGTTCTGCACAGCACGTGAAAACTGATAGCACCATTGTATCTCTCAAGCTCAGTAACCCAGGCATCAGAAGACCCAGCTGTAGCTTTTATTTCAAATTCTGACTAGATTTGTAATGCACCTGGTAAATATCTCCCCTTTCAGAAACACTATTTCACTTCTGCCAAAATAAGCATCAATACTAATGCAGGTCAAGGAGTTTACTGTTGGTATGAGCAACAGCCTAAGTAACCCATAATTTGAATGTAAAATGAGTAATGAGTAGCTGTTGTTGTATGATTTAAGACTCAAAACAAAACAGAAGGCGGTAAGGAAATCCAAGAAAAAGGTTCCTGAAAAGACAAAAGAAAAGAACGTTACAGCTGAGTTGCTTTTCTTGCTTTAGCTGTGACACTGAGGTGGGGGAGCAACCGTGGAGGTGAGTGGAGCCTCAGATAAATGATTACAAAACCTGTAAAACCTGATGAGAACAAAGAAGCCCTAAATCTCTTCCTGAATACTTTTGAGCTTAAAGAGCTGAATCAGAATGAAGTATTCTACCTTCAGTTTCCCATATCTCCTGGGACAGCTGCACAAAGACTGGTCAGACTGTTAACAAAGTGTGTAGAGTCGAATTTGCCAGTCTGGAACGGGGATCAGTGTCTAGAAAACAAAGTTGAGCTCTAGCTTTTTCATGGACCTTGTGTGTGTTTTGGGGCAAATTATTTGATTTCTTGTGACACGATGATTGCTAGTAACTTGTTAGAGAAAGCAAAATTCCTGCTTTCCAAAGAGAATTAGGAGCATTAGAGGCCTGCATCTTCCTTTACCCAGGAAAGGACAAGGATCTGTGTTTATTATGCAAATGCACTATTCATTCTCTGCTTGCCCTTTTTTCCCTTTACTAGTTTCTAAAGCTGAATTTCAGTTCATAGTGGAGATATTCAATGAAGTACATTTTTATTATATGTTTCAATTCAGATGAAAATGTCAAAACACTATGGGAAAATAGTCTTTATTCTTAGCCACAGAGAAGAAATGCATATACTTGAACAGCTTGTCCTTGTGAAATATCTGCAGCACTATTGCAGAGGCAAGAAATTTAAGTACTACCTGAGTGCTTTGTCCTGCAAAGAGACTGCCACTGAATAATAATTAGTCCTTGTAAGATAAATAAATCCAGCTCTCCTTCCCTGAATGCCAAATAGGGTCTTATGGCTTCAGAAAGCTGGGATGCAGCTCAGGGTACAACGATATGCCACCCTAACATTTGCAGTGCGTGGATGTCAGCAGTCCCAAATCACTTGTATTCCTCCCTGTCTAACATAGGCACAAAATTATGTCATGTTGTTTCTGTGTGGCATTGTTACTTTATTAACAAATGCTCTGTCCCTTCACTACCACAAAAAAACCCAAACCAAACCAAAACAAAACCTAAACCAACAACTACTTCTGCTTCTGAAAACTGGTGTTACAAAAGTTGATGCCAAAATGGACCTTGTCAAAGCACTTGCATTAAAAAGAAAGATGCTCCCAATCTGATCAGTTTTAGGTAACAGCCTCTCTGTGTTCATCTTTATTCCAAAATTTTGACTTAAATAACTTTAATTGACTTAAGTCAAAGCTAAAATATGTATGAAATACAACTTACAAGTGTGCAGATTTTACTTATCCTTATGGTCACTTGACAGCATTTTCAGCTGATGTCATTGGATGCATTTAGTCCAGCTTTGGATTTGGCGTCTAGAGTACCTCTTGGAGAAGCATCAGTGGGTCTACTTGGGTAAGGTAGGGCGTAGATTAAGTAAGGATGGCAGAGCCAGCACCTTAAGGAGCCCTACATTTATATGTGGATTTCTTGAATCTACTATTGCATTTCATAATAACTGTTTTTCAATTATATCTTCTGCAACACTGTTACGGTTATATCTTACTTTAGTCTCTGATAGTGAAACAAGAAAGGAATTTCACTCTCTTGTGGTCAATTGTTCCTGCTTTATCTCTTGCAACAGCTATATTGAAATCACAAAGACTCATACTGGTGAGGTGAACTTGGGTTGTCCCGTAAAGCTTGGTTACAATACTTAAGTATTAAATAATAGTGCTTAGCACTTATGCAACTTAATGCCTTATAATCTTCAAAGCACTTTACAAATCTTAACTAGCTAATCCCCACAGCAGCTCAACATGGTAGGTTATGAAGGCCACACATTAAAAATCTCCCATGACATGAGCTTGCCTGCATACTAAGCGTATACAAAAAACTATCTGCACACTTATGTGCCCCAAGTCATCAGTGTTTAATTTTACTGTAACTTGCCTTACTTTCAATAAATCAGTTCTGCTTTCTTCTCCTGTTCCAGGCAAGTCCATTATACCTGGCAGCATGGCTCAGCACACAGTATTATCACCGTGTGGTTGATTAAAACTCCTGGAAGCAAATAAGCAGCAGAAAATCTGAATTTTATTTAGGAAACCAAGTGTCTAGTGAAACTGGTTGCAAAGAAAGTGTGTGGGAAAGGGTCAGTGTCTAAAGACTGAAGCACTCAGGACAGCAACTGCCATTTTTAGGTACTTGCTTTGAAACTGAAAGTTTTGCGATACTGAGGTTGACTGGCAAACAGAATATGCTTATACTGAATTTCACTGGGGAACTTAAACCTTCTGAGACCCTACTTTATTTAGGAAATGGTATGTTTTCCTAGCTCAAATTTTCTTTGAATTTTCATGTTCCAGAAAAAAAAGAAAAATGAAATTGAATAGGTATTGCTTTAGCCTCTTTCAGGTCTAAAATTTGCCATGAAGTGAAAGTACTGCTTTTAGTCCACTAAAATAATGCTAACTTACTGATAATGCCACAACCACCACTGGTTCCAGTTCTTGTTAGTTCTGCAGGAAAACGTTTTAAAACAACATTACAGGTTGAGGTAACATTGCAATTCTATGTGAAGACCAAATTCACCAACCAAAGATGTAGGTTATTAGCTCATGAGTACCTCTCAAGTGTCTCCGTAGACAATAAGCCGCTGAAAAGTGTTGGTTCCTTGTAATACCTAGCATAGAGAGGAAACAGTGGCTCTGACTGGTGAGGCCTCCTTCCAAGAGAAGTAGAGGTTTTGCTATAAATTCAAAAAACAATCATCAATTTTCCGTTCTGTCTACTGAGATAGTGCAGCATTATTTATAGATACCATATGAGCCTTCCCCTCCGAGACATCAGGCAACTTAATACCTTCCTTTTGCTTTCATCTACAGGTCTCTCTCTGAAAAGCTTGTAATTTGAGAGCTGATCCCTTGTAAGAAGGAAGCTCTATGATATCATGAAGGCTGACCTCAATTCCTCGTTTCCCTTCTATTTCAACCTGGAAACTTTTGTTTCCTTGTTTTTCACTTTCTTTCTTCCTGTCTTTGTTTTCCTTCTCTTCATTTTTTCTCACCTTTGATGAAAAATCACAAATAACCTTTGAAGGAGTAATTAACAATCTCTGCACCCCTATGGTAAAAGTCTTTGCCTGATTCCCTAAGGTCATTATCTAAGGGTAAGAGTCTCAGACAGACCAGGGAAAGAGAAATTTCCACATGAGAAATGATAAAGAATGAACAGGAAAGAGTCCAGAAGGTAGAGGAATAAGTGGATAGGAACATGGGAGGAGATGTAATTAGCCAGTCTCATATGCTTGCCACTACATAATTTCAAATGTTGCCTGATGTTCTGCAGACAAGCTCATCATTAGGTATAGGGTTGCAGTGTACATGTACAAGACGTCTGAATTGAGGTTTCATGAGTAGCCTTCTGGATTTTTCAACCTTTGGTCACTCAATTTAGTGACTTAAATCCTTTTTAATATAGCAAAAACCCCAGAATTTTTGATGAGAGCTTTTGATTGTTTAGAGAGGAGGCTTTGTTAAGGACTGAGTTTATTATGTAATTGTACTTCGGAGAGAAACATATTCTATTTTCATTCTGCCCAAATGTGTATACCACACTGAGACCTCAATACTTGTGGGTTATTTCCTAGCATGCATCAAGCTATATGGCTAACATCTGTTTCAAATGCATCAGAAGCAGCAAGTCTGCCAGAGAATCTATAGGATTGGTAGATAATGATTTTAAAGAGCATCCAGAAAAGATTAGGTTGTAAAAGGAAAGGCTGTGTGAATTGACCACAGGGGAGCCTACATCAGCATCTTTTTCTCAGAAGGTTAAATTTGAGGCAGTTGTTTGAAGAGCTTTAAAACAAGTCAATAATTATGTCAGCAAGTAACATGGGTGGGGCTGTATTCACACTTGGGGAATTTTTCATACTTAGGTACAAAGTTACTGCAGGTGCTAAACTATGAACAGTTGCGTGTAGCCTTTTGCTAGAATTAGCTTGGTACCAGAATGGAGAATGAGGCAAACACAATGGCACCTTGCAAAAAAGGTATCTGAGAGAATCTGAGAATGGCAGACACTGATTTGTCTGCACCAGTCAGTTCAGCTGACCCTACATTACAGAATTAAATCAGCTGACATATGTGAAAGTATGTATGTCTGTCTTGTACATCAGTCAAAGCTCTTTGCAGGAGTGAAGAAGGTTAATTATTATTTAGCCAACAGCCATGACTGTTACATACCTTCATGCTGAAGACCAAGAGCTTCATTATTACTCCATGACTTTGATAGATGTAATAGAAAATTAGACTCATGTTATCAGTGCTGTTTTTCTCAGCTTGTTCGTATAATTTTTCCATATCACTGCTGTTGAGTTTTTATATATATATATATATATATATATTAGTTCAGGTGGGATTGTCAAAATAAAAGGGATGCATGTTTCTGAGTCATTTTGCAGTTTTGAAAATGCCATCAATACATAGTCACGTTCCCGCTATTTCCCCATAATGCTGTCTCCAGGTACCTTCAAAACTGATTTTAGCAAAAGGCTATGTATAAAAGTACATAGTTCAGTACTTTGTGCGATGCTGTGCTCAGTTTGCTGCTTGTCATACTGGCTCATGTTGTTTCATTGCTTCCTTCTCTATCTGTAATCTTTTATACATAATTCATAAGGCCTTGGGACACGGCTATCTCTAGCTTGTGTTTATAGTGCTATTAGTATTAGGGTCCTGGCACATAGCTGGGTTCTGTGTACCTGTATAATAAATGAATATGTGAAAGTATAGGATCAATCTGCCATTTTTACACTGCTTTAATAGGAATCAATGCGGGGGGGGGGGGGGAAGGGGGAAGGGAAGAGAAGATTAATTCACTCTCAGCACTCTCGTGATGGAAAGCCTTGCAGACAGCACCTAGTCACAAAGGTCAGCGTTGAGTTTAACACTTAAATGAGGACGGGCTAATCCACCTTGGCCGCTTTTATCACCGGCAGAGACAGCCCGGCTCCCATCAACCTCCCTTTAGAAAACCTCGGGGACTCCCGCTGCTCCCCCTTGACGGAGCATCCCAACGCCATCTCCATCAGCACCACCCTCCCTCCTCATCTCCTAGCGGAAGACGCTCAAGGGATTGAGACGAAACCGCAAGGAGAAGAGTTAAACAGGGGGAATCGATCCCCCGGCCCTTTATCCCCTGCCTGCAGGGGTCGGGACCCGCAGACTGGGGGGTGGCTACCGGCGGAGGGGCGCGCGGGCGGCTGGGCGGATCCCGCGGCGGTGTCAGCGCAGCGCG
>JBCJKH010060501.1:14710-37755 GCA_039877255.1 Loriculus beryllinus | reverse complement strand
TCCGTTCTGGAAATGGTTGTTCGGAGAGTTTTTTTTTTTTTTTTTTGTTTGTTTTTTTTTTTTTCTCCTCACCAGCATTTTTATTCACAAGGAAAAAGACACCTAAGTATAAATAGCTAGCACCACATGAGATGCCCAGAATATCAGTGCTTATCTCCACCTGTGCAGGTCTTACACAGGTCCTAGTCTTAACTAACCTGAAGTAACTCCTCAAGCACTGGGTGTCTCAGCAATTGAGCCTTGCTGTCAGTGGCCCAGTGGCTCTGCTAATGACTTGTGGCTGCTGTTGCATTCATGTAGTCTTATGAAACATCAGTCTTTGTGTCCTTCTGGCAGAGTCTGCACATGCTACATAGTAAAGCCATAAGAAAATATTCCTTTTAAAATTATCAGCCTTCAAGTAGAGTTCAGACAATATATTTTTAGACATTGCCCTCAAGAAGTCAGGACATAGACTTGGTGAACCATGTGAGTTTCTTCCAACTTAAGATATTCCATGGTTCTATGATTCTTATTTATTAGATGAGATATGTGCTTATTTATTAGATGAGATATATGCTTTGACCATTTCTCTTCTCTAAGTAGAAAACCTACTGGCCAGGCAGGTTCTATCTTGTTGTGTCTGCCCTCTATGCTCTTAATGCCAGCATCCACTGATAAGGTACACTGGAGTCCCTATAAAAGCTTTACATCTCCTGTATTTCTCTATGACTTTAATTAAATAAAAAAAAATTATATCCTTTTAACCATGCTGTGTGAGAAGCCTTATGCTAAGCAGCTGTGATGGGCCCCTCAGATGGTTGTTATGTCAGTTTTTTCCCATCACTTGGGGAAACTGCTATCATAGTTCTTATGAAATTTTACTCATTTTCTTCAATTCTTCCCCCCATCTTGAAAAAAAGTGTGTATGCTTTCACCTCGTATCTTCAAAACCAGGTGAGTTATTTTCTTTGAAATCCTTAGTCAAGGAACATTGTTGCCTAAGCACAAGAACTTCAGTATTTTTTCTACTCCTTTTCTGTGTTAGCCTGGCAGCATCTACTTCGGCAAGCAGACTTTAGTGTAAAGTGAGCTGCTTCCTTGCCAGCCTAATCTTTTACAGAATGGTGTCCGTGGTATTGAAGTGGAAACAAGGAGAGGGTAGTATTTTTACTAACTCAGATGGAGAGGTTATGTTAATAAATCCTGAAATTCAACAAATAGTGGAGGTGAGATAGAACTTCATTTCTTGAAAAGTTGATTTCCTGTTAATTTTTCATGTTACCCATAATAATGGTTGGTACTCCTATAAGATCTATGATTGATTGTGCTACTAAGTATTTTATGAACACTAAACCTCTCAGAAACCAGATGGGATTATGTTCTGCTTTATTTATAGGAAACTCATGGTACAAATATAAGCAACTGAACCAAGAACATGTGGGAAATAATGGACAGAACTAAGACAGTTGTTGGAATCCCCTTTTATAATTTCTGAATTAAGTTTTTTCTCCCTTCCTTCCTTAGTAGCACTTTCTTGGATCTCATTCAGAGGTACTTCAGGAGTTGGCCTGATAGGTGGAATTTAATAGAATATTTAAAATTTGTCCTTCAACCTAATTTGCTTATTTTCAATTACAAATGTATTTGATTCACAATTCTTAATGGATGAATGGGCAATTAAACACGCTGTATTTAAGGAAAAGGAGGAGTACTCAGTTTGTATGTAGCCTGAATACCCAATACCTTTGAAAAATGGAAGTGTTTTGGGGGGGTACTTGGGATTTTATGCTTTTTAGCATGGAGTGCGTGAACTAAGCAACTGTCTCATGGCATCCCTCTGAGAGAACTAGTGAAGTTCAATTATTTATAGTTTGAAATACAACACACCTTTACTAACTGCCATTTACAGTAAATGGACTTTTATAAGCGCAGGGATATGAAAGAAGATTCATTTTGAAACACTTTTCCTTATTACTTTCAACATAATAAATAACTTTTTAGAGATCTATGTGCATTTCATTTGCATTCTTAACAAGGATAAATCTCAGGGCTAAACTCTGTTCTTGCCTTTTATTGTAATTTTTGCTAGTATGGATATGAGCTTTAGTAAGCAACCTAAAACAGGCCATGAATGACCTTCAAAACACTACTTTTTTGATTTGTGAATTTCTCAAAATCTCCTTTGCTAAGCCAGAGCTTGATAAGACATCTGAGAAACTTGAACAGAGAGTCTTTAATTGTCTGGGCTCAATTCTTCCCTGCTGAGTCCTCTGATAATTTACAGCTTTTTGAAGAGATGTCAAGGTGGGTGTGAAACAGTGACATTTGGTTTAATCATCTCTTTGATCCAATTTGGTTCCATTTTATCTGGCTGCAGATGCACAGGCAGGGTACATGACAAAAGAGATTTGGAACCATAATCTTCTTTTTTTTTTTTTTTTTTTTTTAATCAGCCCAGTCACAATATTATCACGTTTGGGGGGAAAAAAAAAGGGGGGGGGGGCACAATTTACATTACCAGATTTGGCAACACAATGGTAAGAAAAAATGGTACAAAAAATGGTAAGTGAATATTAGCTTGAAAGAAGATCTGGGAATCAGACTGCATTAAAGCCATAAACTGGAAAGGTTACTAGGTGGGAAATATAGCTGGGAGCAGTTTGTTCTGGCTGGGTCCACACTGCAAACACTGGACACTGTGACCTTTTGTTATGGGTCTGCCTGACAATTTACAACACTAAAATCAAAATGAAGTGCAAAAAGACACAGTAGACCAGCTTTTAAACTGGCTAGGCTAGAAAAGATGCTTGAACTGTATTGGCACAAAATTCTCTGTATTTGAATATAAGGAGGTGACAAGTACAGGAGCCAGTGTAATGCTTGCTGAGAGGGAGTGTTTGTATGTGCATGTCCATGCCTGGTGTTGAGGTATCATAATTTTGAGGCAACAGGTAATATTTTAGTAGGCTTTGATACTTCTGGCATTTAATTCAACCTGAGATTGCCTTTTAGACACACTTTGTGCCTGAGAGTTGAAATTTCAATTTATCTTATTTTGTTTATGTAAATTAAGAACATTACTTTTAAGACACATACATTGATGTTTACAAGAGTGCCAAGGTTTTTCTCTCATAAACTAGCCAAAAATATCTTATATAAATTCTGTGCTGTAGATTGGCTATTACAATTGCAAGATCAAAATTATTCTTGGAGATGCTAGCTAGCACAGCAGCCGGAGACCTTTTTCTGTCCTGTTTTTTTCTTACCAATTATAATACTTAATAGAGGAAGTCAACATGCTCCTACCAGTGCAGAAAATGGATTACTGAAAAAAATCACATTTTTGGTATGTTTAGGGACCTGAGCTTAGAAGCATGAGCTCTTTTAGTTTTTCTTCAAGCTTTTTTTCTTCCTTTTTTTTTTTTTAATTTAAATGGAACTTGTCAAACTCCTACTATACCATGTAATTATAACATAGAGTCTGATTCTGCAGAACGTTTCAGGGGGAATTAATTTCATTTGAGTTTAGCTGTCCAGTGAGTCATATCCAGTGAGCAGAAACATAGGTGGGTGGTTCATTTGATAAGGTGTCTAGGATAAACAAGCTCTGGGGTGCATCTAGTCTGCACAGGTTTTTCTCCAGGGAAAGTCAGAGGATGGAGGAGGAAATTCCCAAGTTTTATTGAGGATAAGGCTGTGGGCAGTGCACAGCCCTTGAGACTGTGAAGAACATGTGACTCCTGTAATTTACGTACAGCTGCTCTGTCTTTATTATCTGTAGATGGAATATATATACAGTCTGTTACAAGACTAAATACCTGAATGCTGAAGCTGGCTGTGATGACCATGTTTTGGTGCAGGATGTAAGTGATGTTTCCTTTCAGTTCCTTCCCTGCTCTTGTGATTCTTATCTTGCAGTTTATTGTATGTTTTTAGTCCAACACAAAGAAACTCCACATGAAGTGGTATAGGGTTTTCTCAATGAATGACCATGTTTGGTTAGCCTCATACTATATGATGGGAGCATATGTATCTTAATGTCCTCCCAGTCTACATGCTGTATGTCCTGTATTTACATGTGTGTGTGTAGGAGCAAGGAAATGGACCCTTGGCAAACAGAGGACAGAGGTATTGGACAATGATTGGATTTGGCTCCAAACCTACCTTCAGTGAAAGTATGGAAAAGCCAAAAATACCCTCTTTGAGAGAGCCAAATATGTACAGCTTTGACAGCATGCTCAAAGTAGTGTAAGTAATAGAAACTGAATGGCCAAGAGCTTTGGGTAAGCCTGTAGGGAAATACAAGTTCTGTGGCAGGAATCTAGCCTTTTAGTGTTTCCTCCTCCCATTAATAGCACTTTCCTTCATAACTGATGCATTGTAAATTGACAGCCCCAGAGCATTTGGAGATTAGGCTGGCAGTTGAATTGTGGAGTAGATTGCCAGAGCTCTGGTAATAAAATTGTATTAATCTCCTACTTGTGTGTTATGGATTTACTACTTCAAGACAATATACCTATTGGACTATTAAGGCCTTCTTTGGTCCTACCTTCATGACAGCACAGACAAAACAAGATTTACCTGTATACCTCAGCCTACTCCGTCCTCATTGTTTCTCCTGATGAAAGCAAAAACACTACAGCTTTTTCTTTGCAAAAGAGAGGGTCTCAGCATGCCTTTAGCTGTAGATCTGAGAGCTCCTTCAAACTGCCATGAGGCCCTTTTAAAACATATGTTTGGAAAAAAAAATAAATAATCCCAGGAGATGTTTTTTTCTTTCTCCTTCAAGTAGGGCACAGGGCTGAGCTTGTTTTGTGTCAATGACATTGGAAAGCAGTTTGTACTTCATAAAACTGATAGTTAATGCAGATGCCGGTAGTGGGAGACTTCTTTTGCAAACACAACTTTTAAACAATGCATCCTGCTGAATACAGGCTTTAACAATAAAGTACTTGGATGTCCAGCTGTCTGTCAAATCTCTCTCTCTGCATGCTGTAATAAAATTATTCTCTTTGGTGACAGGTCAGAGAAGTTAGGGTTGTGCTCTGCATCTGTACCTGGCCTGAATTGCAGTGGGACAATTTCATCAAGTAAGGACTTTTCTAAGTCTTAAGCTGTGTTAGAAGGAGAGAAGGGTTCTTAAAATCCTTATGAAATTGAAAAAGATGCCATACCTTTTTCTTGAGGGATTAGGGCTGTAGCTTTACACAGTCTTCTTGCAATTTTATTTTTAGCTTCAGTCATGGCCCACTGGTCTGATTTCGCTTGAATGTCCCAGTCAGTAAACAGGATGCTTGCAAAATTTGGCATCAGAGTGCAAGCTGGAGATTCTTTTCCAGGAGTTCTTACTTTCAACATCTTTCCTGGATGACAGTCACGCGGATTCTCCCTGTTATTTAGCTCTGGAGAATGTCTGCTTTTATTTCAGAATACAGACATTTTTCATGCAGATTTACCAGCTGTCCAAAGTAGCTGCTTTAATAGTGCACAAATAAAACCTAGCTTTCTTTTCAGCTTTCTTACAGGCTAATTTAGAAGCCATTAACATGTATTTTTAAATGCACACCTGTAGTTGTCAAAATGCACCCATAATTGTCAACCAAACTCATCAGTGAGTATGGAGAGATAGAAGGGGACTAAGGAAACCCAGCACAAACCCACCAAGATACAGGAATGGTTCCAGGCTCCCAGTTGCTCTCTCTTCTTACAGGGGCATGAAGGGAGCAGAAGCAGGTAGTAACCCCAGTCTGATATCTCTCAAACAGATGCACTGCTCTTGGGCTTACCCAAAAAGTGATCTTATTGCCACCTGGGAGTTTGTTACACCAGTCCACTTGTCAATAAGCTGTCACTGAGCCTGTTTTGCACTACTGGAATTGCACAAAACAGATTTAAGAGCTTGGCCAGCCAAAATCTTCCACCTGTAATGCTGGGGGCCAGCACTTGGTGAATTCAGCATGGGCAGGATGCTGCTTTGCTTGGTGAAGGTACAGCATAGAAAGAGGCTGCAGCACATATGCTGCCTGAGCATCAGCCTCAGCCCTGTCTGGGAGAGGCTGTCTGAATTCGGCAAGGTGCCCCGTTGGGGTATTTTATGTTCAGTGTTGTAATGATACACGGTTATTGCATCAATCATATATTTTATATCAATGACCTTAATAAACAACTGCTGTACATTTTGTGTCTCCCATAAATACATTTCTCTAATTTTAGTGAAGACCTTCACACTTAAATGGTATAACATTTTTTTACAGTTAATCAGAGAGCATAAACAACCAATGTAGTAGTGTGTACGTGTAATGAATACACAGTTCAGTCTCGTGTGCAAAAAAATCACCCCCCTAATTTAGTAATTCAAAACTCTCCAGATATAATAATCAAAATGCCAGTTCTGTTCCTACCTGCCACATCCTCAAGTGCTTCCCTTGCTACATTTCCTCAGTATGTTGCATAGACATGACAGAAAATTGATCTAGGCAACCATCTATCGATTTACCTTCTGGTATGAAAAATTGTGTATTAACCTGAACTGAACTGGTTTATCGTTCCTGTCCTACTTTCTCTGACATTCTAGGGAGAGGAAAGCCCTCTGTTGGGAAAAGAGATCCCTAAGTGACCATGATATGTCATTTATTTGTCATTCTTTATCCTGATTTTTTATTGTGTTTGCATAAAACTGCTGACCAGTGTCAAGCCTGATTATGGAGTGGTGGGAATTTTAAAACTCATAAGTCTCGATTAGAGTCTGAATGATGGAAAGGCTCTAGAGCGACTGAAGTCCAGACAGGGGAGCATCCACATGGAATAATATCTTCTATTTTCCAAAACAGGACAAATAGCTGATTGAAACATGCAGTTTATTACACATGAGGAGCTACAGCCACAAGACATGATTTCTTAAGGAATTAGGTTTTATTAGTTTTAGGGTTCATAATATTAATAACTAACATTAAAGACAATTGTTAATTATTAAATGTGATTATTAAATAATGAATAATCATATGAAATGGTGTTTCCTTGAAAATGTATATTCTGTGGCTTGAGGGAACTGTTTTTCAAAGCCACACATCTGGATAAAAAAGAGGAAAAACTGAATTAAATTGGGTTTTGACCATTTTTTGGCATTATCCTTTAATTGAAAACAACACCTGTGCAATTAACCATAGGAGCATGAAAAATTTAATTGATATGAAATCCACATAACATCAAGGTTTTGGTATATTCTTGACTGCTCTTTATGCAGTCAGTGTCCTGACTACAATCAACCTATATTAAAGCTGACCATGACAGACATTAATAGTTCTGAGATTAGTTCAGACCTTGACCACTTTTAGATGACTCAAAGCAGCCATGGAGGTGTGTTGAGAGACATGAGGAAGGTTCTTACTTGACACAAGACACCCCTCGGGCAGTGCAGGTGAGGTCACCAACTTCAGCCTGCCTTGTAACCTCAATGGAGAGACGTGTTGCAGGAAGAGGAGCACATTCCTTTGCTGCTTTGGACAGTGTGACCTGAAAGAGCTTTCAGGGGTTTTTTAATGTACGTCTGGTGCCCTTTCAATAGGCCTTGGGCTTGGTGCAAAGTAAAAATACATGAGTCATCATTGCTCTTTTTTCTTCTTAGCTGTGTGAAGCATAGGCAATTGCATCATGCTCAAACCCACCACCTTACCCTTCAGTACTGTGCTGGTCGGTGTCCAAGACAGAACTTCTCTCTGTGGTTTCCCCTGCAGAATAATGGGTTTCACAGATATGAAACCAGAATGGATGAGTCTTTCCGTTTTATAGCTATGGGTGCTTAAAATAAATCAGTTTCTAAAAGGTAGAGGAAAACAAAATCTTGATTCTCACCTGATGCAGATTGATGCAACCCCATGTAAATAAATGGAGCTCTGCCAAGCTCTACAAAAGGACAGTATTGTCTAAGCGCTATGCATATTCCAATCTGCTTGGAAATTTACAAAGAAAAAGAACACTTATATGTCCTTTAAAATAATAGTATTTAAAAATATTAAAGCACCCTCATGAAACCCAGAGACTTGTAAATCTAGGTTAGTTTATAGCCACAAAATCTTAATTTTCTTAAAGTATTTGGAGTTTCTTACTATTATTATTCTCTGCATAACACATAATATAATTATGTATATTACAGTAATTATTATTAGCTATTATGCTGTACGCAGTATTATAATAACCTCCAAAAAGAAAAGACTTGCAAGCAATGGATCTGGAAACAGAGGCACTCAGCTGGCATAACCAGCCCAAGGGCACAGCCAGACCATCAACAGAATTGAGAGTAGGAATGCGTCCCCTGGCTGCTGGGCTAGTGATACTTCATAAAGAAGTGTTACCGTAATAATAATAAATAGAAGTGGGATACACGACTTTGGTGAATATCACCTTTAGTACAGTAACTTTTTCAGAAGGCAAATGTATTTAATTAACTTAAGTGACTGTCAAGTGCATTTTAAGTTTAACAAAGCTCACATCATATTTTATTTCCCTTTTACATTCTGTACAGTAATTGTGTAAAGTGCACGATTTACTGTGGCTGCATTATTCAAACTTAATTACAGTGTTAAGAAGCAACCATAACTTGAAAGAAAATAGCTACACTGCTGTGGGGATCCGCATGGCAGCTCTATTAAAAAAAAAAAAATCTTTTGTAAAGAAAATAAATTGTGTAGAAAACTTTTTGGCTCCTGAAATCACATTTAAGATAAACTTTCAGTAGGCTTCTTAAAGGATTGAAACAGCTACTTTGCCAAGGGATTTTAGATCTTTCTTACTTTATATCCATCTTGTGATTCATCCCTATACATACACCAGATGTTGTCTGGTCCTTAGGGGCATATTCTCTTATATGTAGGGCTGAATCCTAAGAAGGAAATAAAAGGATTTAAAATATTACTATATTGCAATAGCAAGATGCCTCTGGTGGATTAATATGTTTGCTACCTAGAATAAATAGTAGAGACCATTCATTCAAAGTACTTTTATACCAATGAGGGAGTTTTTACCCACTTTTTTTAATTTAATCTTAATAAATGAATTAACTGCATATTTATGACATTGTAAGACTTCTTCTTAGACTTCTAAAGTCTTCACTACCTAGTAAATGATACATCTTGGGCTCCTATTTGTGTTTTGCAGGGTAGACATTAAAGAAAAGATCAAGACATTGTTCTTACTTCAGACCCAGAACTGAATTTTCAGTCTTTGGTGCTTAAAAGCATCCAAAAAAAGTTTTTTTTTTTTTTTTTTTTTTTTTTTTTTTTTTTTTTTTTTTTTTTTTTTTTTTGTTGAAATTATAGATCCCTTGTGATTTCAAAAGACCAATGTATTTTCCAGGTATACTGCGCAATGCAATGAAATGCTTTAGGCTGAGATAAAGTGTAGGCTGCAGAGCCATCTACAGTCTACAGGCACAGATCTACAAAAGTCAAGACCTTTGTTGTGCCTCTCAGATTGCCATCTGCAGGTGTCATATGTATTAAATCTTTAATGACGCAGAGGTGCAGATGACTTCCTTAATGAGGCCTATGTTGATAATTAGTGGCAATGAGATCTTGGTAGCAGGATATTGTTACAAATGCTTCCACTTCGTTTCATTTTGTTGGGATCTAAGGTGCTGGAAAAGTATTCTGAGGTGAGTATCCTTTTTTGCCCCTTATGATATTAGATAAGGGTAGGAAATGTGTTCAACTGAACTCAATCTCTGAACAGTGTGATTTAAATTGGATTGCCACATTTAAGAAAATGGAAAATGCTATATTTTAAATTAATGTATCTAATATTAAGGCTTAAGTAGATTCATATGATTTCTCATTCCAGAATCAGGTTTCACTTCTGAGCTCTCCCTGTTGCATCTGATAAGGGATAGCTTTCTGCTTTGGGCCGTGCTTGTAAGTTATAGTTACTCTCATCTTCTTCGGAGAATGATGACAATGAGGAAATTGATCAAACCATAGTTTAGGTCAGAGTGATATATCTGCAAAAGGCCATAAAATTCACTACTTGAGCTGGGCTCTGTTCATCTTCCATATTTTTCTACCTGCCTGTTTCTGTGAACAGACAAAAAAATCTATACTAGTGCATATACAGTGCATTACATGCACTTTCTTGATATAATTAGTTGAGTCTCTTTTGGCTTGAGAGAAATTTTTTCCTTGAACAAAATTGATTTTTTAAGTTATCTGATTTGTATTTAAAAGTGTATTCAAATCTCTTCCTTCAGAATCCATAGACCATCTTGCCTGACCTACATTAACAATGAATTTCTCAGAATACATTAATCAAGTACAGTTTCTTTGAATTTTGTGCATTTTTCTCCTTAATTTCAAAAACGAATGATATTTGGTCTATTTTTCCATTCAGCTGAAAGTCAAGTTCTCAGTTTTGCTGTTAGCTTAAAAGCTGAAAATGCAGCATAATAACATAATATAGGGAACAGTTCAATATGCATACACCAGTGTGTATATTTTATGTGTGTGCGTGTGTCTACGTCATCACACCTTTAGTCTAACTATGGTAGTAAGACAAACATTAAAGTGAAACCCATAGGTGTTTTCTTGCAGAACTGAAGGTCATTTGTATATTTGGCAAAGACACTTACATCCCAAAATTCACAAGGGAGACTCCCCTGCCAGCATTCAGCAACCATGAGCTGGTGCTGACACTTCAGTATATTTCATTTAAAATAAAGGTTAATGCTTTTTTTACCTCCAAAATAACGCTTTTTCCCCCTCAGCCAGTGCTCATGTAAAATGCATAGGACTCAGATCCTCAGCTGTTGTTGCCTGGAAAAGTGCTACTGGGTTCAGAGGATCTGGATGTGTACGCATTGTTTGAAAATCAGCCTCCACCTTGGAGACAGTGATGGCAAATGCCACATGAGTAACGTGAAAGGTTTTCCATTCCAAACCTGTTTTTGATGACTCTTTCTTATGGTGTTCCCAAAATCTGGTTAGGGTTCCAGTCACTTACCTTTAGCTGTCCAAAACCTAGTGAGAAAGTCTAAGTTGGTTCTCTAGCTTACTGGTGGAGTCACTGAGGAGAGGCAGGGACTTTCGGTGGGTGGAAGATAAGCAGATGTTTGACAGAATTGAGATGAACTGCCTTCTGACATTGACAGTCCCTCTCCTCTGACTATTGAAGAACCAGAGAAGCAGTTTGAACAGGATCTCAAAATCTTTAGGTAATTTTAGTGAGTGAATTCCAGTCTCTGTATCATCCTCATTTATCTTCTAGCATTTACAGATAAAATATTTGCATGTAAAAAGCATTTTCATGTAAAGAGGAGTCAGTTAGGATTAAAAAATCCATTTGTTGTGCTCACAGAATAAAGCTCTCTAGCCAAGCAGTTTTTTCTATGTATGCTCAAGACTCTGTTCTTCTGATCCCTGCAGGTTATTTGGCTCAGGAATGCACTGGTTTTAGCTGAGATAAAGTTGAATTTCTTTATACTAGCTTTTAAAGTGCTATGTTTTTTTGATTTGCAATAGAAACAGTGTTGATAGAGTGGGGATGTTTTAATTGTTGCTGAGCAGCGCTTACACAGAATCAAAGACTATTCTGCTCCTCACCCCACTCCACCAGTGAGCAGGCTACCAGGGTTAAACTACAACAAGCAACAAACTCATCTCCTTCTTCTTTGTATTCCTCCAATGGATCTTACCACAGCATTTCAAAAATAAGTGTCTGAAAGTGTGAGAAACCATTAGTCCCTATGAACACATTCATATACACCTCCACAGAAGTATTCTGAATTTCAGGAGCACTGAGTAATTGATATTGTCATGAACTAGATGTAGTGTGGCTGGCCAAACTGTATTGTTTTTATTGTGGGACATACCAGATGGTGTCCACTGGAGGATGAGATGGGTTAAAAACAAGAAAGACAGAATGAAGGATAGCTCATTGTATATAGAACGAACCGCTTGCTTGTAACTAAGCGACCTGGACCCCATGTGACTCTATAACAATGATAAGGAAGAGAAATCCGCAGTTAATGTTTGGGGAAACCAGTTAGAACCAACTAAGGGGCCGTCAAACAGACAACAAGGCTGGCCAACTCCAAGGTTCAGGCGAAGCATGAAGTGCTGAAGATGAAGATGATGCAGAAATTCCCACCAGGGGTCCCAAAGACCATTACCACATTTTTGTGTGCATGCAGGAAGAATATTCTAGAGATATGATGTGATGTATAAGAAACTCCATGAATATGTGTGTAATGTAATGAATATGTATATTTAATGATTATATAATCACAGCTTGTTTGGTGCTCGGGTGGGACACGCTTGGTGGAGCTATCCCCCGTGTCTCCCGGTGCCACAATAAAGAATACTTGCTTGTCAACTTAAACTTTGTTGGCGAGTTCTTAGAGCTTTTCTACAAATCAAGGAGATATAGACCTCTGTGAAAGTAGCACTGGAGAGTCAATCCCAAGAGAAGCTGAAGACTGCTTTCCATTAGCTACTGGCACATTCTTTGGAAACAGGAAAGTAAATTCTTAACTGGCTTAGAGGGCAGAGAGGGAACATTGTTTAAGCTTCTACAAAGACAGAGACTGCAGTGCCTCCTCTTTTCATCCTTGAAGTGCAGAGAAGACACCAATTTCCCTGCATCCACATTGTGCTACTGTAAAAGGGGACACAGAAAATGCCCTAGATCATCTGCAGGGGAAAGCTAAAGGCAAATGAAACTGACAACCTTATTCACTTAATATGCAAAGCAATTCAGCGGGTGTTGAATTCATTTGAATAGATATGATGCAGTGTAGACACCTGCTGCAGTTGCACCTTGCATCCTTGTTACATGAGTGATTTCTCCCAGTGAGAGCCAAGAACATGCTTCAAGCCCCTCTGCTTTGAAGTACACTGATGCACAGCTCCCATATGCAAGTATTGTTTGTTGAAGAAATATCTTAACATATTTAAATGCTTTGATGAGTAAGAGAAAACCTTAGAATGTTGTCATTGTCATCTGCAGGGCTGACATTTACGCTCAAGGTAATGGGTTTCCATTCCTTGTCGCAGGGTGCATGTGTAGGATTCAGGACTAACTCTGTTTACATTTGACTTTTTTGTGTCAGGCTAAGTAATGAAGTTGATTTCTCTTTCTTCTTACTGTTCGTATCTGTTTACTATTAGGTGGCATTGGAGAGGGAAGATAACTTTAAGATGCCATGTGTATTGCTGCTTTGTCATTCATTCTTTTTGAAGTGGAGTTATGGCACTTCTGTTTTACAGAGGTTCAGAGGAGATAACCTGGCCACTTCAGAGCATCTGTCATCTATTAGATTAGACAATGTAGTCAGTGCAGAAGAGCATTATGTGGCACATACTTCCTCTTCATGAATCTTTAAGAAAAGACAAGTGAGCTGCAAAGCATGATGTGCCAAATATAATTGGCTCACTTGGAAATGATGACAAAAGCACTTCAATTTTTAGAGTTGATGTTAAGGAATTTGAAAAAATTTGGTCATGACTCAAGGCCTTCTCTTCAAAAGGAGAATTTCACCTACATTGTTGCATCTATAAAGTTTTGCTGCCAGAACGAAGTTTATTTATATTTAGATTGTTGAAGAAAACTTTTCCAAAAGAATTTTGGATTAAGTTTTCAAGAACTCAGTACTTACTGCTTGTCCAGAATTCTGATCTCTAAATAGAGAAACCCCAAAGCCCACACTAAAACAGCACACTACTAGAGTTGCCTGAGCTGGTTACAGTGAAGACAGTTGTCTCTTCTCACTGACTGTATCAGAAGGCTGGAATAGTAGCTAAACAAGTTGCTTAAATTCAGATATGTAAATTATGATTCAGACATTGAAATTTGGAAATTTTATTCCCATCTGAAAGCCAAGTTCAAATGTTCACACAGTAAACCATGTAAATCTCTTTTATGAAACTCTTCTGCAGTATGAGAATATTGGAGTGATGCAGACATATTTAATTCCTGTTGTTGCTGGTAAATTAGCTTAGCATTAGAAAAATATTTTTCTTACTAGTACTTATGGAAGAAGCTGTGGGTTTATATTTCTTTCAGACATACACAGCATAGAAATATTCCACAATTATCAAAGCATTACTAGCTATCATTTCTCTTACAATTCACCTGGAAGATATTTCAAGAAATTATGGAGGTGGGGAGAAACACTTATCCAGGCAGTTTGTGGCTGTCATGTTTATGTGAGAAAGATGCCTTTTATAGTTCCTGTTACAGATATGCAATAAACAGGGAAATTTAGGGAGGGAGTCAGTTTCAGTTCTTGATCCTTACACAGGAATTTTTTCTGCCAAAATAGGAGTGTCAGCTGACAGAGGATTGGGAGGATGAGAAACAAAATAGTAAAGGGCAGTTGAGGATACTGAGAAAACCACATCTCTCCAGCTAACTTCTGCTCTTTCTATCTTCCTTTCTTTCTCAGGTTGGGATGAGATAATGAGAAACCCATCCTTTTAAATATGGACCCTCTGCTGCATTAAAAGGAAGTGTCATGATAGGAATTATGACTAACAAAACTACTGAAAAATGTGTTTTTGTTTGAGTCACTTGGTTCTTGGCACTCTGAAATAAATTTTTTTCTTAAGGAATGATGTCTCATAGGATTACTGTGTTCAGCAAAGTGTAACTGAGCCAACCAATGGGTCTGCAGAAAGACAAAATGGTTTTGTCTTTCATCCAACTTTGCACACCCAGCCTCATCATAATTGAAGTGAGCAGTAGCATAGTCTGAAGGATGAAGCATGCAGCAGAGCTACTGAGATCTAATTAGAGCTGAGGACAGACTGCATCTGGGCAACTGTCGTCCCTTTTTATCTTATTTTTTTGTTCATGGATTTTCCATTGTTTTGATTATTCATAATTTATAATATGGGTGAATCAAAGGTCTTGATCAGAACTGGAGTCCCACTGTGCCTAGTGCTAATTAGATATGCATGCGTGTGTGTTTGTGTGTGTGTGTATGTGTATGTAGGCACATGCACATACAGAAGCACCCCTGAGTGGAGGAACCTGGGTCTAAGAGACACAGGAATCAATGAACAGTAGGGAAGCAGGGAAATGATGTGGGAATTAATCATCAGGCACTGATTAACACACTTACTTAGCTGTATCATGTTTGGTTGTTTGTATTGGTGTATCAACAACCAGATGGTGATGTTTAAACATTTTTTTGGCATTTAAAAATATTCTACAATGTTTTGCACAGACAAATGTCGGTGCCACTCGTTCTGGGTAAATTCAGTAAACAGGGAGTGACCGACTTAGACGGAGAGGACAAACTTTCAGTACCTAATGCAGTGAAATGGGTTTTGATGTGTATGTAAAGACCTGCTTCAGTTCCTGGGTTGCCCAGAACTTGCTGTACAGGGATTAGACTCCCACGTGGACCTCTCTGTTGCTACCTAGAGCTGATGTTTTGAAGAGCTGTATTTAGATTAGATATCTAATGTAGGTTGGAGCTTATCCTAGGAGACTTACAAAGGTTTCCAGTTACAAAGATATTCCGTATGGAATATCAGAGATTTAAACACACTCCATTCAAAAGCATCTAAGTTCCTTGCTAGTGCTCTAAGGACTAGAACCAGCTACTTTGTGCATGCAATGAATAGGATCATGTTATCTATTACACAGACTAAGTCAGACTTCTTTCCTGGTGTCTTCTTGGAACCATCTATACTTTGAGGGGCACTCCTAATTCCTGCTTGCCTCAGGGAAGAAGCAGCTGAGAGGGTAACCAGCCCTACAGATCTGAAGTGCCAGCAAGACTGCCTGTGAACCTGAAACTGGGGTCTTAAAAATGAATCAACATGTTAAGTGTGTTACAAAAGAGCAAAACCTGCTGCACAGCAGCATAGCATCACATATATGCAGAGAAGTACTTAAGAGAAAACAATGTGTTATTGAGACATTTTTGCTGGAATAACAACATTCTTTCACTCCCCTTTAGAGTATTAAAGCCCATTTCTGTTTCCCAGGACAAAAGACTACTGGGTCAGCCTGGGATTTTTCAGAGAATTGTTTTGCAGTATTGTATTAAGACATGTCTCATCATTATTCATTAAAATGTCACATGAAGTGTTGAATCTGAGTTCATTTGTCTTAGATTAAGGACAGTTTCAACTTTGGAGAGTTATAGGGCTTTCTCTAAATTTATTGCAAATTTTTTCTGCAATGCATTGACATTGTATCACATGGGCACAGTAATCTTTCATCTGCCGGAACAGTTGCAAAGCTGAATATTCAGTTTCCTTCTACTTTTCAACTCTGTTCGGTGCATATGAATATTACTAGCTGCTCCCTCTCCACGTACTTCAAGTCATTTTCAAATACTCCACTTTGATCGCAGTATGTGCTCATCACTTGATAATTGTGAGATCATGCTCAAACTGTGATCAGAAGTCAGGCTACTTAAAACAGTGCTTCTGCAGTGAACTTGTGCTGTGGCTGCCTGCTGACGTTCTATATCACCATGTTTTTGGATACATGGTGGCTACTTAAGTCTCTGGTGGCACCATGTCATTATGGTAGGTGAAAGCTTGGAGACTGTGATCATGACAACATGTAGGAACTATGATGTGGGCCAGTGCCATGTTGTGACAGATGCTGTGCATGTGGAATAAAGCTATGGTTGCTACTCTGAAACAGGACTAAACCAGATGAATAAAATAATTTGTCTGTCTGAAAAGGGCTGGAAACATGTTAGGAACAAATGCTGGAAAGTGAATCTGGGTTAGTATTTGGAAACTGCCTATATGTCTGAAAGGTGGTTTAAGCACTCCTATTTTTGCTTTGAAAAGGAGCAGGAGCACTCTCTCAGTCCATTCTCAGCTGACAGGATCACAACTGTTAGGGAGGACAATGAATACTAAAGCTTAGTAGCTTATTAAATTGCTCCAGTTATGTCACTGAATATGGCAGAAAGCTGAACTAAAGTCATTTAAATGCCTTTGAAGACTTGTTTTTTTGTGGCTTTAGGTTTTAGGGCACCTTTCTTGGGGTGATTTAGCCTTCAAAGAGGTGAGAGGTATTTCAGATACTGATTTACAGCTTGCCATAGATAGGCTGTTATCTCCTCACGTCATGATACAGTGTTGGGTTTAAGTTCGGAAGTTTGCCAGTAGTCAGCTACCAGCTGTGGATTCCAGCAGTATTAGATCCCAACTAACAATCTTTGCACCTAAGTAAGTTCTGCAGAATTTACAAAAATGGTGCTGTCAGCAGGACATGCAGGTAAGACCCTGTCTTTGTGCATGCTGGGCACTACTTAGCTTTCCTTTCAAAAAAATTCAGGCATGAAAAATGTGTTGAGATTACAGAAACAACTGGGTATTGCAGGTGGGCAGCAAACAGAGCTGTTCTGCTCTCTTTGGGTGAACATCAGAACTAGTGGGTCAGCAGTGGGTATGAACAGGGACAAACATTTTCTCCATTGCACTGGGAGACATGAACTTTTTTAATTGAAGCCAGTGATTTTTTACAGGCTGATAGCTTTGAAGTCTTATAGTTTTCTTTTAAAATAGTGATTCTGGTGGTAATACAGGTGATGGGTTTTAATCATATCATAGGTGTATTCTCTAATCTTATGTCATGGGCAATATATTTCATGTGGCTGGAGTTCATGATATAATAGTTTTTATAACTATCCTTGTCCAAGTGTTTTGTCTGTAGTGACAGGCATTAGAAAGCAAGAAACTTGCGTATTTTTTTTTGTGAGCACTCAATCAAAATGGCGCGAAGAATGTCTTTCCAATGAATCAATTTCTTTTGCATTCCTATTAGGTACAATCTGTTGACTCTACTTGTTCTCAGCTATAAAGGTTGAATGGCTCTGTGAAATCTATTTTTAATCACATGAGCACAAACCACCTGATTTAGGCTCTTGCTGACAGTAGTCTAATTTAAAAGGATCTCTGTTAAAGTCATTAAAACCTATGAAGATTCAGGTTAAAGCCTAAAATATTATGAAACTAAGCTAAAGACAACATAGAACAGACTTATGTAATTGCAGACATAATTGTTCCACTGACTTTTCTAAGGCATGAAATATGTTACTGTCTGAAGTTTTTCTATAGAAAGGTATCAACATCATGTTTTATCTGCAACATATTTTTTTTTTAGGCTATAGCCTTTTTCATTTCTTTGACATAGTGGAAAATCTTGAAGTCTGGATCAATCTATCTTAAAATCAGGGCACTGAGACCAGTCCTAAACTCTTTTTCCTTTCTTGGGCCAAATGGTCCTCCTTCTTCTCTAAGTACAAATTTGCTTATCTGGTTTTACACACATTCATTCATCCATGTACTAATAAAATCCCCATCAGCGAGGAATTTTAGTGTTCTCTGAACATTTCTACTCTACTAGTCTTTAAATGGCAAGAACTTTAGTAACCCAATTTATTGTAATTTCAGTGCTGTAACTGGACTAGATTCAGCCCCATGTTTTCTGCAGAAACCCGATCACATCTGGATAAGGCAATTTAACAGCTAATTTCTTCCCACTTTGCCTCCCATACTTATCTGATACTGTTGAAACACTCCGCTTTGTTCTCTGTCTCAGTACTTCGTGACTTTGTGGCTATAATGGCAAATCACACTGTATTTCACATTTTTTGGTGTAGCTTGCTGAAAGTTTGCATTCTTCAGAGCTCCTTGTTTTGATTTTTCAAAATGTGACTGAAGGGCAAAATGTAGCCAAGAGACTCTTTAAGCTGTCCCACTGGTGAATTTCTTCTCATCTGCTTGAAATACTAGTGATGAATGTCACTTTGCCTAGAACTATTGTACCTAGGCTTTTATTGTTTTGCTAATGTATTATCTATAGTAAAATAACATTGCTATAAAGATGGAGCAATAGCAATAGAGACAACATTAATTATTAATTATTTTTATTCTTATGTAAAGCCACAGAAAGGAAATGCGGTTCTTTCTCACCATATATATTATTTTTGCTTTCTTTGATTTTTGCTTTCTTTGTAAGAAGTTGCAGACTCTGACCAATATTTTTGAAGTTGTATGGACATCTAATCGTGCAGCTAAGGACTGGTGAGTGGTTTTTTCTGCAATCTTCCCTTGTTTAATAGACATTTAATAGACATTTATACCTACCTCTCCAATCAAAGCCCCAGGCACCTAATTCAGTACTCACTGCAATAATAGGTGCAAAGACTGACAAAATGGGATTCAACTACCTGAACAGAGGAGGACCAAGGACATCTTACTTGGATTCTAGCAGTCTCTCTGCCAGGTTTTCCTATTCACCCTGAAAGGCTCTTCCTGTGGCCCTGTGACATTCCTCTCACTTTTCCAGAATTCCCTCAGACACCCTTAGAGTATCTGGGATTAGATGCCTGAGTTACTTACAGAGTTTGCTCTCAGTTGCCCTGTGGCAATTTCTCAAAGCCACAATCAGATTCTAGAGAGTTTGAGAAATTTTTAATGTCAGCTTTCATAAAGGAAGAGATCCAGTTAGGTTGAAAAGCGTGACTCTTGATCCTTCAGAATGACAACTCAGGTTAAGTGTGTGGGTATACTTATGGTCACAGTGAGTACGTGCTGTACTCTGGCTGAACATTTTATGGAAGGAGTTGCTGACATCCCATAAATACGAAATAATGTAAAGGAGAGATAAATTCTTCCCTTTGGACTGAAGAAAATAACAGTCTATGTGTATGTAGATGAAAAGGAAAAGTTGGCTCTGGTATGCCATCCTCTGTGGCTGAGTAGAAAGTGAAAACAGCCATATGACTCATAATTTCAAGGCAGAAACTCATCTGCTACAAACCAGATCTCCACTCAAACATCACAATACAGAACAGTCTTTTGAAAGGAAGGGAAATCCTCCTCTGGCATGAATGGCCTCTGCAATTAAGGCCCTTTATTTCAATACTTTTCCCTGTTTGTTACTCTATATGCAGGGCATAAAGGTCTTTTTAAATGCTGTTTACAATCTGAGTAACCCTTTAAGGTTTGGTCCCAGGGGCCTGGATGCTCTTCCAGACACCAAATCTCTCATAAATTTTCTGCCTGTTCTATGAAAGAAGGTAAATCAATGCTAACACATTACCGAGGTGTGAGAAAGGAAATGCCACCACTGGGCATCTGCCCATTTTCTTGGACAATCCTGTTTTGGATTGCCTGAAACACACACAGGGTGTGTGAAGCATGGGTGAAGCATGCGCTGCTATCCAGTGCTGAGGGGATGTTTTGTTTCACATGCACAATGGCACTAGTTTGGATGCTAATGACGCTCAAGAACTGTAATCAAGTTCGTCAAAGGCAATTGTTGCAGGAAGGCAACTCTTTAGAAATGTCATAGTGCTTAAAGTTTATCCTGCCTGCCTTCCTTCTGCTAGGTACCAGTTCTGCATATTCTGCTTGAGTTTTCAGAACAAGGTGATTTCTTTGTTTCTTGAGCATCATCAAAAGCAATAACAGGTCTGGAGGACACATTATATGATAATGACACAATGCACTCAGCACTGCCTTAAGTGTTATGCAGACATTTATACCTGTGTGAAAAGTGGCTGCAAACTGCCTGCAAAACTCTCCTCTGACCTGTGCATGTCAGTGGGGAATTCTGCCTTAGGAGATTTTTATGCATAGTTTTCATGCACTGGAAGGAAAGTGCAAGGTAGTTGGGCACCTGACACTTCCTCCAGAGTGTTAGTTTTGCATTTAATCATGCAACTCTCCTCTGTTGAAAAGATGAGGAACTCTAAATGAATATGTTGATGAAACACAGATACTAACAGATTCATTCACATTCTTTTTCCTGTGCTGGCAGCGCAAAACTAAGAGCAGACAAGCAGGAACTTATTTTTGCCAACAAATAAATGTATAATCCCTGAATGCACTAGAAAAGTTATCCATTGAGAAAGAAAGCAGCATGTTTGCAGACTCCACTTTTCTGCTTCAGCTTCTTCTTCCTAGCAGGTCACACCCAATTATCAGGTGATTTGTTAAACCTGTCACTGCATACAAATCCGCTGAAATCCTTCTTGAGGATGGGGATTTGTGAAATAGATGATGGGTATACCAAAAACCAAAATACAGGAAAGTTAAACTGTGGGAGAAGAGAGACTTGAGTCTCTATTTCTTTGCTTTCCTAAATAATTTTCTAGTTCATTTTTAGTAGCATAACTCTATTATTGATTAAAGATGACTGCAATATGCAGGCCTTACATTACAGAAGAAAATGTAGATCACTCAACTTTTCTTCTGTTAATTCTTGCAGCTGGAATTTAGAATTTATAATGCTATTGATTCGGAGAAAACTCCAGGAACAAACTTGCCAACAGAGTTTCAAGCTGACAAGCCGGTATTCTTTATTGCGGCGCCGGGAGACACGGGGGATAGCTCCTCCTAATGTGTGTCCCCGTATTGCTGTACAGGCCACCCTTATATAGTTACTGGGCATGTTACATCATTTTCCAGTTTCCCACATACATACATGCGATGGCGGTCTTTAAAGGTCGTTTACTTTTCTCAACAATCTTCATAATTTCGGGCAGTCCTTGAAGCACCAGCTTAATTAACATTACAGTCATGGCAATCGTCCCATTCTTCTACTAATCAGTTAGTTTAACTGCTCCCATCCTGGACATTTGCTAGTCCCAGATACTCCCCATCCCCAGGTCCTGTTTTTCTATTCTGCTTTTCTTGCACCCTTTGTACTAAGGTCATACGGACCTGAAAGTATGTCAGTTACCTTCAAGCACCGCAGTTATTTTCCATTACAAAGCCATCAAACTTAACATTACTTAGAACTGATTACATTTTGAGCTTTTGTGTCCCCTTGTCTCAGATTCCATGCCATCAACGGTTCCTGTATGACTAAAGCAGATATACATTTGGTAAGAGGAAGCCCACCTCAGTGTGAATGCAATGCAAGAGAACTTCTTTGCAATGCTTTCATAGGGTTAAAGAGATGGCACTGAGAAGGCAAGGATGGGAGTGAGGTAGGCTTCTCTCGTTTTTTGAGTGAGGGAGCTGAGCTGCAGAGCAGGCTTACTTTGCTCAGAAAGCCAGAGGAAGGTGTAACACACACCCTGTCTGCATTCTCCAGTTTACCAGCTCAACCTCTCTAGTAGAAGACTAAGTTTGTTACCTCTTACGGAACTGCCAATCCTTAATCCAGCGTCTACGTCCCATTTCAGGTTAGCTTTGGCCGTTTTACTGGGCACTGCTATTTGATCATATGCAAGGATTTTAACCAATTCTTGCGACATGCTTAACCCCGTGCAGGTCTGAGCACATAGAGAAATCTGGCTTTAAGAAACGACCAGGATCTGACAGGCTTGCAGTCGTCGGCTGTACTTGTAAAGCCTTCACTACTTGTAAAGCCTTCACTACTTGTACTTGTAAAGCCTTCACTACAAGCGGCTGCAAACCCTCCGCAGAACGTGTTATCACAGGTACTGGTGACCGGGTCCCCGCCGGACCGGCTGCCGACGTGCGGCTGTGAAGGGGCCGGGCAGTGGTGCGGAGCTGCCCGTGTGCTGCAGGCAGTGCCCGGCAGCGGCGGTGCCGGGAGCTGCCTGTGGCGCAGACAGCAGCGCGCTCCCTGCGGCGCCGGCCCGCGGAGCCCGCTGCCTGCAGCGTTTGCTCCTAATGCACCTGCGGGGAAAGACGGGGGACTCGCCCCCACCTTGGTATGAGGGCGCGTCGTGGGACTCAATAGAGCAATGACAGAGGTACCCTGGGCTGGTGGTGCGCAGAGAAAAGGCTGGTCGTGATCGCTGCTGCCTATTCAGAAAGCTGGGGTTATTGAGTGTGAAGACGACAAGGCTCTGGGGAGACCCCTGAGCAGCTTCCAGTGCCTGAAAGGGCCAACAAGAAATCTGTAGTGCCGTTTTCGACAAGGGCATTGCCAAAGAACACAAGATGTGCCAAGACTGAGCTGGACAGGAAAAATGCTGCTTCCTTTGCTGTGCCTCCTGCCGCAGCCGTGGCTGCTGCTTTAGGGCATGGGCAAACCCTGTCTGCCCTCTCGGGCTGCACCGGCTCTGCCTACTCTCTGCTGAGGGCCGAGGGCCGTTCCTGGGCCGTTGCTGAGGGCCG
>JBCJKH010060500.1:0-27303 GCA_039877255.1 Loriculus beryllinus | reverse complement strand
AAAGCACGAGACTGCTAAAGGTACGTTTATGTTGATTAATTATTTGGAGTAATCTTCAATTTACACAGAGGTATTTTTTGAGAACAAACCTGCAGTAATACAACAAGATAAGAACAGCTTTACTCTGATGTTAACTATAATGCAGTAAAACAGAATTTCTTAGCTTAGTTCTTAATTATTTTCTTCTTGTTTAGTTTTAAAATAGTTGATGATAAGCAGGTAGCCTAAGTAAGCGCCGCTTTAGAGGTTTGTATTGCAGTAAAAGTTCCCAAGGCACGTCTGCTTTTCTGCAGGCGGCAAAGATTTGTCTGCTGGAACTGTCATACCCTAACCAAGTGCCTGTCCTCTCCGAGGCCTCTGGAGCAACTCTGCACAGACATTCGTGCAGTATCTAGAGCTTGGTGTTCAAGTGCTCTATTAAAATTAACAGTGATAGCTGTTAAATGAAGACTTGAAGCTGAATTCAGTATCACAGCTGGAAGGATTAATGTATCTGGACAAAAAGAATGATGTTCAAATGTGAATAGATGTAAGTGCAGAGGAGGAGGAGAGGAATCCTGAATGAAATAAGAGACTAGTGTCTGCCTACTCATGTACAGTAATTACACTGGATAGTGCAAGAGTCCGGTGAATATAAGGAGGGATGGGGAATTCAACTTAATTTTGATTCTAAAAAGAAACTGCTAGAATTCAGTGTGTTACTGTTTGCCTGAATCAATCACTACGGGACAGTCTCTGTATAGTTTGGAAAGAAAAATCCATTCCTGAGTAGTTCAGATTTTCTTCATCATGACAGAAATTTCGGTTTAATTTTTTTGCTGCTTTTAAGACAATGTAAAGAATGCACTGAATGATCAGTGCACAGCAAGCCAGAAAAGGAAAACTCTCTTTTTAGTCCTCATATAAACTGCTCCTCTGAAGGGAAAGGAAGGTAAAATGTGTCAATCTAATTCTGTATCTCTAGTAATTCTTTCCTTAGGTTCATTTGAAGGTTGCACTTCATATAGTAAAGTTACAGGCCATAAACGAGACCTTGGTTTAAAAACATATATGATTGTGCATGTGGGTATCTTTTCTTGGGAGGAATCACATTTGGATCAGATATCCTTTTCTTTTACCCTGCCTTGTGAATGAGACGCTCAGCCTAAGCTTGATACTTATCTGGAATTCAAAATCTGTGGTCCAAATGGTCAGTTAGGCAATCCTTCTCCTCCCCTCACTTTCATCACATAAACACTGTTTCTCTCTGGTATTTGAATACGGTGTTCTTGGTACAGAAAGGTTCACTACTTCCTGTTCAACACAACTACATGGAGAATCAGGATTTCACTTCTCCTATAAGACAGTGAATAGTAGTGGAGTGAAAATGGTCATTACTCGTGATTAAGGAGCTTTTAATATGTTGCAGGAAAATGAAAGGTTCTTAAATCTTGGAAATCATTTTGCGCTTGACAGATGAGAACACTGTAATCCTTATCTGTTCATGCGGTTTTCTTACAGTTGTTCACAGGGTATTTAGGGTTAGGTTTATTCACTGGCTAATATTTGCTCTGGTCTACTACTAGAATGATACAGAAATGAAGAAGCAATATCTGAAAACTACCATTCAATTCAGGAGATAGAGGTGGTTGCTCGTGACTGCTCTGTTTAAAAGCAAAACCAAAATGCTTTTGCTAATACATCATTTGTTTATAGGCAGAATTTTAAGCTTCCATTTGTCTATGGAAATATTTTTTATTTTTATTTTTTGTAGGTACCAGACTACTATGATATCATAAAAAAACCTATTGCCTTAAATATTATCCGTGAAAAAGTGAATAAATGTGAATACAAGTTAGCATGTAAGTATTACTGATTGAATTACGTAATAAACCCTCTTCTCTCACTTTAAAATAAATTCTTGTCATAAAATAGAGCTGCGTCAGAGGATTAGGAAGCTGAAATTGTTTGGTTTGGGGCTTTGTGGTGTGTTTTGGTTTTGTTGTTTTGTTTGGGGTTTTTTTGAAAGAGCATTTACTAATATGTTAAAGTAAGATTTGTTGAACATTTCTTTTACTCCAAGATGCATGATGTACAGATAGGTAAGAAATGGGCAGCTGAGGAACTGCTGGTAATTTCTCAAGCCTTTGATGTCAGTGAGTGGCACTGAAATATTTAGAAAAGGTCCTGTTGTTACTGCTGGATTTGTAGTTTTTATTGATAATAAGAGAAATGTCAAGAATGTTTACATGGCACTAATATAATGATAGACATTTGACATATGCAAACACATTTTTGTGTTGTGACTGTAAGATCACTATAGTGGTTCGGTGGTGTCATACTGCTTTATCGTACTGCTCCGAGACATGCTTAGTTGATTTCCTTTTTATTTCCTAGCGGAATTCATTGAAGACATTGAGCTGATGTTTTCAAACTGCTTTGAATACAACCCTCGTAACACAAGTGAAGCAAAAGCTGGAACTAGACTTCAAGCTTTCTTCCACATTCAGGCTCAAAAGCTTGGACTTCCAGTCACATCTGGTAACGTGGACCACGCCGCTCCTGCGGTGAAGAAGTCACGAATCTAACCTCTACCTTCCAAAGGATTTTTTGAGGAATCTGCTTTGTTCATTAAAATGAAATGTTAAATCTTAAATCACGCAGTCGTCATACCTGTATAAAGCAATAACAACTGTTTAACCACCTTGAAGTGTGGCCTGCACTATATTCTCAATGTAATATTAAGCACTCAGGAGAACGTAGGAAAGATTACCTTTGCTACAGTTTTATTCAGTGTCTGATAATTTTGATAGATGTACTGGATACAGTACTGGTTTACAGAGGTTTTGTACATTTTTAATACATTCATGTGTCCAAATATCTTCCAGAAGAACATTGTTTTTTGCCTGCACAAAATGACCTTGTTTCATCCTCTAGATTTTGTAGGAGCTGTGGTATGGAGGGCTTTATCAACTCAGATAAAATCTTCTGCTGTAGCACAGTTGAGGAAACTGTGTGTGTGTTTGAAACTTCTTTGAGCGTATCTTCTCAACACTACACATGAATGAGTACAACTGCATATCTTTTTAAGTACTGTACCAGTGCTGGCTGGAGGGTATTCAGTCTGAGTTTATTAAGTAGATATTTATTTAGCATTCAAAGTAATTTGTGAATTTGTTTTGTATTTATAAAATTTGTACTCGGGGATTAAAAACAAAAGAAAAAACAAAAAAAAAAAAAGAGGAGTTCCATAACTTTTTACCTTTTTTTTTTTCTGGGTTTTTTTTTGTTTGTTTATTCCCCTCTAACTTGATGATCAATCAATAGACACCTGCCTATGGCCCTGGCAGTTCTTCTAGCAATGAGTAAATTTACGGGACTGTACTATAAGTTTCTACGTACAACTTTGGAAGTGCACAAATAAAATGACACATTTTTCAAAGTATTTTGAGCTTACTGGCATTTTCTTCTGTGTTACACTGCTGCACCATCTTCCCCGTTAACCTACCAGGACAAGCTGCTGGAGAGAACATGACGGAGCTTGGTTTCCATGTGAGTACCCCAGTCAGCATTTTCAGCAACTGCAGCCACTGTTACACCTGGTCTCTGAGTGATGCAAATGTTCACCAACATGTAAGGAGTAATGTAAGCAGTATGTGCATAAGTTGTATAGTTATTTAATTTGGATCTTTATCCTAAGAGTGTAAAACATTATAGCTGTGTTTAGCTGACCAGCACCTTCGTCAAAATACTTTCTCTTCTCGACAGTTTTACTTTCAGTATTTATTAATTTAAATGTATTAAATTCTGTTTGAGTCAATACCTTTAAGACCCATTAAAACTAGTTTTGCCCACCTGGAGGTATGCCACACTGAAAAAATGGCGTGGATCAGAAGTTTGAGGGTAGCAAGAGGTGGCTAGAACGGGCATTCCCTTGAGCCTAGGGAGTGGATGGCAACACGCAGGAGACTGATCAGGTTGAAATGCTGGAGTTGGGTGGGGGTGTTTTCTTAAACAAACCTAAAATAATCTAAGCCTGAGAAGAGTGGGGATATTGTTTAGAAATGTCTGTTGATACTTCAGAGTTTATGTGCGAGCCTTCCTTTGTTCAGAGCTGACATATCTCCCGTCCAAAGATGTGTTTCTTGTTCTCACCACAAAGAACGCCAAACTCCACAAGGAGTGTGAGCAGCAGAAGACTTCTTTGCATGTGTAGGTGGTACTTGGTATCCCCGCATCTGTCTAGTCCCAAGAGCATGTGAACATCCTGACTAGCAGGTTGCACAGACACTTGTGCGCGTTCTTGTTCAGATGAATAGTCCCCATTGATTTAAACGTGAATACTTCACATGGGGGGAGTGCTGCATGCTGAGCAAGTCCATCTGTGGCAGATGCAGTTTAAATGGTTGCTGTCCGCAACCTCGCAGCTGTTCATTCCTGTCGCTCTTCCACCAAGGTTATTTCCTTCGAAAGCTTCCCCTCAGCCAGCACCATGGTAAGTCTGAGTTTAGGTAGAGCCGATGGGAACGGTTTAACCCAGCTCTCTGCTTGTGACGTGGTGTTTGTATGCTTGTGCCATGAACTAAATTAGCAATTTGTCATGAGGTTTGCAACCCTTACTTAAAACACGCTGAAGGTGAAATTAGAGAAGTGGCCACTTCTCCTTTGATCAGCTGTGTTTAAATGTATGCTGTATATGCAATGAAGATGCCCTCGGCTTCAGTGGTGCTCGCAGGGTATGGGCCAAGCCTTTGGTTCCTGGTAGTAGACTGCCTGAGTCAGTACCTTCAGTGCAGCGTTTTCAGACTTCAGCTATGTGTTCTCTGAGTTACGTCAAGATGTCTTTCTGTGGCTGTTTATTTCCCCCAGGCATATCCCTTTGGAGAAAGGGGAATTGCTTAATATCTCCTTCCTGGTCATAATCGTGGCATAGTTGTGCTCCATGTCCACCTTTCCACCAAAACAAACTCACGTCATACCATGACCAGCCATGCCGTGTGCCGTTACCACCAGGCGAAGCGTTGTGCAGTATCTGCAGAGGGCTCCAAGCCAGTCTCACAAAGGTGCAGAAATGGATAGGGTCAACGGCTTCATCTCCGATTCAGAGCTGCAACTAATCAGGCTGTACCAGACACTGCAGGAAAACAGGCTCAAGTCCAGTGCCTGTCCTCCAAGCAGCATTTTGACAAGATCCAATAGTGAAAGTCGTTCCCTTTTTGGCAGCTCCAATATATCTTGCCCTGCCAGGTACCCAGAGGCTGCTATACCTGCTGGTTTTCCTGTTGTACAAATTCAGCCCCTTTCATTCACGTCAGGGCTAGGAATTACAGGGTAACCACCCTGGGCCGTTTCTGATGGGTTTTGTATGTAACTCTCTCATAACCATGGGGCCAGGTCCTTTGGAGGAATCGGGCTCCAACCCAGAGGACTCTCTCTTCCAGCAAATCTCGCTTTCCTCAAATACAACTTGCTCACCTCCTGGCCACTACAGACTGATGAAGATGCAGAAGACAAATCTCTGCAGTGGCTGCTGTTACTGGAAGCTGCCCTTCCTACCCAAGGAGGGTGAGACCAGGAGGAGAAGGCTGGATGCAGCCTTGTTTGATGATTGATTGCATCAAGCCAATGCTGGCTGTTCATGCTTGGGTGTCAGCCAGCACCACCAGAGAACCAAAGTTGTATTCAGAAGCAGGTGATCACCTTGGCTGGCATATTCAGTGTTGCATTTGCTTGCTAGAAGCTTGGCTTCTGGAAACCTTAATGCCAGAAAGCTCGAGCTGCTCTGTGCTGGCAGAGCGCATGACAGATGTGAGCCAGCACTCTTTGGGGTTTGGGCTGTGGCCAGCACCCAAGAGCTGGATGGCTGTTGTGTGGAGGGTGAAGCACATCAATGCACATCAATGTTAGTATTAACAGTAAAGGAAGATGTTCTTAGCATAATCTTAGCAAACAGGGGCATTAGAAACCAGCAAGAAGCAGCTGAAAACCAGCCTGAACTTACATGTGTCATTACAAGGAGGAAGAGATTGACAGACCCTGAACAGCCCAACAGTTGCCAGCTGCCCCACAACCATCCATCCATGGAACAAGCACAGTCCAGAAGTGGAGACTGTGGTAGGTATGAGTGCAGGGAGCAGATCTCTGTGGACACCCCACGATGGCAGCGTCCTGCCCAGCGCCATGCTGCTGCTGCACTGGTAATCTTGTTTTATCTGTGTACATTCAAACAAATAACACCTTGCCCTGGTCACGTTGCCTTGTGTGGATCACAAGCATAGGACACAAGCTGTGTCATAACAGCACCAGTTCCAGATAATGCTTCCTGAGGCTACCAAAAGCCATTCCACTGAAGAAGCTGCCAGTGTTGGGATGACTGCAGGCAGTTTCATCACCACAGCAGTGACTTCTGGGTCCAGCTCTGCAGAGGTGCTCCTTGTGCTTTACCCAGCTTGCTGTGAGGGGATGTTCTGAGGTTTCTCACCCTGCTGCCATCAGGACCACGTGATGTCTTCTTCCTCCTACCTGTCCTCAACAAGCAATGTACTTCCCTTGATTTGGTGCTTCCTTAAACAGCACCTCAGTAAAACTTTGCCTTTAAGAGCTCGATTGTATGTATGTATCAGGCCTGTGTAACAACCCCTCTTGGAGAATGTGCAGTTACTACCGGTAAGAAAGTTTCCTGGTTTGGGGCACTCAGGTTTGAAGATGTTTGGATTAAGTCCAGTGCAAAAGGTGAAATGACTTGTGCTGTAAATCAAAAGAATTATAAAGACAGGTGTGTAAAGCCATCACCTTGTTTCCCATCTGTTGCTTAAGAGGGATGCTGAAATAGCAACATCCCTAAAATGTGTTTGTGGGTGTATGTGTGTATACTTGTGCGAAGTTTTGTATGTTTAACTGCTATAAGCCCCTGTCTATTAAACAATGCTTATCATTAATGCTGTACTTTGTTCAGAGTTTATCTCCAGTACCTGGGAAAGTGCTGCTGGAACTGTGATTTACTCAGACCACGAGTGGTGCTGGGAGCAAAGACCAGTGTCCTCCTGCCTCCATGCTCCCAGGAGCATCCCCTCGCCCTAGCTTCAGTGACATGTGGCTGGGGTTGTGCTTAAACTTGGGCTTATTTTTCCTAAGTAATCAAACATACCTGACCTGCTGTTGGTGAAGCACTCCATCATCTGCAGCTGCATCCTGGCTAACAGACACTTTTCCAAACCAATGCTTTTTAATACTTGGAGTGCATTAAAATGTTCAGCATCAGTACAGACATGGTCACAGTGGCATCAGGCTGCTTATGTTTCCCAAAAAGTGCACTGAGGCCAACTTTGGGTTTGTTTCTCTACCACAATATATTGGTTTCCCAGGTTTGTGGTGCTGCTTTCTAGAAAAGGGCTAAAACTGATTTTAGATTACTTCTTTCAGGTGTGACTCCACCTTTAACAGTTTTTAGGTATGAAAGAAGGTGGTAAAATACATGTTTTCTGGGCACACAGAAGAGTGTACCCGGGGAGAAGCTCTGGGAGAAGCCTCAGCTGAGGTCCCCCCCAGCCTTTGCTGGAAGGGGAAAAGGCAGCAATCCTGGGGCTGAGCCTGAGTGCATCCATCCAGCTGTTCAGGTCACTCGCGTTTGACGATAGAAACCTTTGATTGGGCCAAGTTTCCTACAGGGATGTAGGTGCCGCAGGCTCTCTACAGCCGCTGCCCGCAGAAGATCAGCTTTCACTTACTCTCCTCCCAGCTGCTCACCTTTCCTTTCTCGGGCTTGTTTCAAGGAACCACAGAAGCAACGGTCTTTATTCGAGCAGCAGAGTGCCGCTGCACTAGCACCGTGTCACTGCACAGTTACTCTGGCACAGTGTGCAGCTGGGCTTAACAGTGCCCCGTGGAGGAGCAGAAAATGGCATGCTTGTGCCATCATTTCCCTTGTAACAGCAGTTGTCTCGTAGAGGATACTCCTGCTCTGCTAGGGTGACACACAGTCCAACTCAGGTTTTGTCGGTTTGCTATTCTTAGCTTACCAGTTCCTTTAGGCTTTATACAGGTATTTCCTAGGTTAACAGTCCTATAAGAACGTATATAATAATCTATGTGCTTCCCAATTTTTATTCTCCAAGCACCTTACAGATGAAATTAGTTTGGGACCCTGAAGAGATGGGCTGTGCTGTGGCTTGGCTGCTGCGCATCATGTGTTTGAAATGGCAGAAACGTGAGCCAGGATGCTGAAACATTTGGGGTTTGGATCAGTTCTGCGCTTGATTCTCGGCAGCGCGGGGATTTGCCTGTGGGATCATAGCTGCCTTTCACAAGCATTCCAGTGCAGATCCCACCATCAGTCACATGCTCGTCCCTGCAGTGCTGGCACTGCTCAACCATGCTGCTGTCACCAGAGGACACTCGCACTGACCGACAGGTCCTGCGATCCAGGAAGGGTTATAAATATTCCTGTGGCCCCGTCATCCTAAAGCCCATCCTCAACCACCAGCAAGTGATCTCAACTCATGTATTTAGCATGTTGGGCTTAGCTAGTGCTGTATTTTTAGATTGCTATCTGAAGAAGAAAAACGTAGCAGTTTTAAAAGGCGAGATCAAATTTCTAAGCAAGATGCTTTGTGAGGAGGCTTCCCAATGCTTGAATAGGTTTAGTCAGTGTGTCTTTTGTTTCCGCAGTTGTCCATCTCTGCTTCCAAGAGGTTTCTTAAGTCAGTCCTTGGGTTCAACCTTCAGCAGACAGAATTTCCTTCCATTCAGATGTGTTGCTGCAAAATGGGTACTAGGTCTGTTTGTTTGGAGTGATTTTAGTAGTATTAAAACTTCAGAACCAAGAGCGTCTATGCTCCTTTTTGTCTGGCTTTTGCAACTTCCAATCTAAGCAGGCCGTATGAATTAATCTCTGCTGTTTTGGGATTTTCGTGATGGCTTCCTCCATCTCCTGGAGAGGATTTGTTCCCTTCCTGGTGATTATTTTTATGTATGGCAAAGATGTCTCCTTAAATCAGACCTACAATGGCACAGAAGTGCTGATCATGATTAGAAACAGCCCATTTGACTAGGATCTTATTCCAACGCGAGACAACACAACCCCAGTGGAAGGGGAAGCACGGAGCAATGAAATGTTAGTAGCAAAATCAGGCCAAGGCTGCAAGACTTGGGATAAGTGCCCAAATCTGTGCACAATCTGTGTACAGTGCTGCTCTGCACCTGTCTAGCCACAGGAAAACAAGGATTCTTTGTCCCACAAGGAACCCCGGATGGGATCATTGGGGGGGGCTCTTCTGTAAAGAAAAATGTAACAAAGTTGAATCATTATATTCCTTATGTGCCAGCCCACCCCAGCATCTTAAAGGTCCACATGCATCTATCCAGAGGGAAAGGGCTTTCTGAAACCATTGCCACCTTTTCCTGGAGGAGCACCAGTTTAAACCTTGTCATCTGCCGAGATGTCCAGCCACATCCTAACTGTTGGCAGTCGCTCTCCTGTGAACCAGGCTGAAGCTGTTCATTACCCGTTCCAGCTGTCCTGCTCCTCCCTGGAGAGGAATCCCTGCTCCGTGGCTGGACACATTTTCAGGAACCTACAGCAGGAAGAGACACACGGCTCAAGCGAGGTGCATGACAGTGCTGCACACCCACTGTAGTAACAGACAACTTTCTTCTGGGGGCAAAGGCAGGGTGTTTTTGCCATAAACATGAAGAGGCCAGCAAGAGGTGCAATTGCTATTGAAGAAGCACCTCCTGGGACACTCATGTTGGTGAACATCCCTGCTAACCTTGGCAGCCCGGCTTTATAGCTGCACTAGGAACTCCTGACAGAAACCAGCAGAACTATTAACAGCATCTCCTCTGTGTGGCTGGTGTGTGTGCCCTTGAACAGCACCAGGACGGAGTACGAGGAGTGTGGGAATTCCTCTGAAGCCGTGAGTGGATGCTGTGGGCTGGGGAAGGCGCTTGCAGGAGCTCCCAGGCGTAGGAAGGCGCGTTACCTCCCCGGTGCAGCAGCTCCTTCTGCAGACACAGATGGGGGAGAATTACATGTTTCAAGCTACAAATGGTGCAGTTCAGCTGGAAACACGCTGGCAGTGCCAGAGAACAGTCTGGGTTTCCTTCATGCTAGTTCCACACTGGCATGCTATTCCTGTGAGAGATTCTCACTTTTAGGGGACTCCGCCAATAGCTCATTTTGCATGAAAAAGTCATGTGTACAAAACAAGAACCCAAAGAGAATGGATTATCCAGAAGAGCTTTTTCCGGGTGACTGATACATCCAGCACATTGTGCTGTTGCGTTTTGGCTGCCTGAAGAACGTTTCTGGTCTTTTATTAGAATAATCAAATGATATAATCTTTATCTTGTTTAGTATCACAGCCCATTCTTCCAAAGCACTCTGGCAGCTCTCCCCTTAATCCACTTACCCAGCATACAGGTCAGCCACAGATGCCTGGTTTTCTACAGGTCACTTTGGCTCCTTTCTTGCCATTTCACTGTAATAAACATTATTCTGTGATGCACAGCAACTACCATGCTCCCAGAAAGTGGTGCTGCTTTTTACATTTCCTCTCTTTAGGTAGGACTTACCCAATAGCATCCACATCTGCTACACAGCAGGGCTATATACTGACACATCAGTAACAGGGAGATAGCCAACATCAAACGCCTCACACCTACCCTTGTTGGAGGATGCTTATGAGAAGGAAGGGCTGACTTTGCTGTTTGCTTGAAACAGAGGCTTCAAGAAAATAATTGTTCTGCCTGGCCTACATTTCCTTCCCTAGGAGGAGGGATGGTCTGGGTGCCACTCAGGGATGGGGATCCAAACCTTGCTGCCTGGCACCAGGGCTCACCACAGCCTTCCTGGATGACCCCAGGCATCAGGGGAAATAATACTGACCAGGCAGAGGCACCTCATTAATGGTGTTAATGAAGAGCCTGGAGACCTTGAAATAAAAAGCCTACAGGTGAAAAACGACAAAGAAAAGAAGAAATATTGTCTTCAGCTTGGAAGTGAAAGTTGCCTGGGGAAAAAAGCAGTGAGTAAATTGAACAACCGCTATAGTCAGTGGCTGATCTTATAAATCCTCCTTACCTGAGGTTATGCTGTAAATTTATTTCAGCTGTGAACAGGAGGCAGCAAGAAGAGAGACTTGGGAGGAAACTGCTCACGGGGAAAATGGACTTTGCAGGGCACAGAGGAATTCATGAAGGGTAGCAGGGTAAACAGTAGTTACCTTATTAGTGCCATGAATGCGTAAACGTTTGTGAATGTCGAATACATGCCAGTTAGTTACATGTAACTTTTATCTCCTGTTTGTATTAACAAGGCTCAGCAGTTTCCTGTATTTTAGACTTCGGGGGAAATTTTCGTTCTGTTTGGCCACGTTTCTGCTGTCAGTTTCCACGTTTCTCTCATTGGAGGGGCTTTTCTTTCCTTTTTTGTCGTGCTCAAACACCACCCCTAACATGACGTCATTACAAGACATACCGTTTTAATTAAAATCTCTCTTTTATTGCCGCTGAGCCCCGCGGCTTCCCGGTGTCATGACTCACCGGCACGTGCGACTTACCAGCACAGCGCGGAGAGCCACGGGGGGAGAGCGTGGAATTCCACCCTGCCCGAACAGCATGAGGCTGCTGCTCCTCCAGCCTCCCTGCTGCCCCGGCCGGACTCACGATGATGCTGCTGCTGCTTCCTCCTGCCTCCTCCTGCCTCCCCCTGCCTCCTCCTGCCTCCCCCTGCCTGCTGGCCTGACGGCCGGCCGGAGGTGAACGTGGCCAGGGAATTCCAAGGGAACGAAAACCGGCTTTTCTTCAGCCGCATCCCCGCACAGGCAGAAAAGCGGCTCCACTCGGCAGGGAAAGGGGCTGCTTAAACCCACTGAAGTATCTATCACAGCTCTCAAGCTGGCATCGCAGCTCGGGGAAATCTTACCCCGCTTCCTACGGCTGTGTCTCCTCAGTGCAGCGAGGGGTTGGCAGGGAGGATCCCTGGAGCGCCGGGGGGAGGCCGGGAAGGCGTTGTGAAGGCGCTGTGGAGGCGGGCAGCTCCACAGGGCCGGGCAGCCGCTGGCAGGCTGCAGCACCCTCGAGCGAGCGCGTTGGGAGCGGGGTGACAGCCGGGCCGTGACTCAGCCGCAGGAATGTCCTGGCACCGGGAGCCGGGGCGCGCGGAGAGGGTGACGCAACAGCCCCGGCTCCCATCCCCGCGGTGGGCAGGGGCCAGCGGGCACGGCACGGAGCGGAGCGGAGCGGAGCGGCTCCTCATCCTCAGCCAGTCCCCGCCGCTCAGAAGCTGCCTGATAGCTCTGAGCGCCCCGGGGATTTTGGGACAACAGCGGTGGAAGAGGCTGCTGAAGCCAGCAGGAGGGACCCTGCCAAGGGCGGTGGAGCCAGAGCTTCCACTGCGGGGAAATCCATCTGGTCCGATAGCAGGGCTTCATGGGGACCCGCGCTCCACACCAGCACACGCATCCTGCCCCTTCATGCGGGCTCCCAGGATCACTGCACATAGGAGACACTTGCGGCAAAATCATGCCAGGATCCACCACCTACAGTCAAATATATTTGCTGTATAATTGCTTAAATGAAATGTATCTGCAGCGTAAGGAAACACATAAAACCTCAGTGTCTGCCTTTCACCAGGATTTTCTCTAACACTCTCTTACATTACAAGAAGTTAAGATTTTATCTGGCATTCTTTGCACTCCCACTGAAAATACAGAATTGTTGGAGGGAAACCAGGCATTTTCCAGGGGGAGGCAGGAGAGGAAAGGGGTAAATCAAGTGCCCTGAGTGACACATCTCATCAAATGCAGTCTCCTATGGACTTCTCCCACAACAGAGCGTATCTTTTAACTGAATGGTATTAAGATTTCCTGTTATTTCAGCGTACACCTACACAAGTTCCTCTGCTTTCCCTCTGCAGTCCTATTCCTGAAGATAATCTGGCTACACCATAGGAGATCTGATGTCTCCTAGCAGAAACCAGCAAGTTCCTGAGTTGAACCAGCAGACATGCAGCCCCACTTTCTTCTATTGCAAATGAATTATTTTATGAAACTTAATTACTTAATTAAGGATCTTAATTACTTTTGTGACCCCTATTCTTCTGCCAGCTTTAACTCAAATAAGCTAACAAGTTAAAAAGTCACCGGGACAAGGACTAGCCCAAGTGAGAGAGGGGGTGCCCGAAGAGGCCAAGCAAACACCTTGCTTCCATGAGAAATGGGGCTGAAATGGTAATGCTGAGTTTAGTGACACTGACAGAGAAGCAAAGAGGATGTACAGCATACAGAAGGAAAGGACTATGATTTCTGAGAGCTTCAATTCAGAGGGCTTCAAAATAAGGCAACTTGGTCCATTCTAATCACTTCACACTAAAGAGCATCCAGGAGTTGAATCCAAACAAACAGTGCCTTCTGCTTCACAGTGAGTCATTACTTCAATCCACAGAGGGTGAGGGGAGGCTTAGAGGGCTTCCTCAGAGGCATGCGCTCCACATAGGGTATCATTCACAAAGCTTTTAGTGCTGCTGGGCTCTCTGAATCATAGGGCTATTTCGGTGGTGCCTGGTGGGATGCAGGCCTTGTGGCACAAGGGTAGTGAAACTCAATGCTTTCTGAGTGCAGCAAGATGCCAAGGTGAGGAACCAGCTTTGTCTGAGTGTGCTCCGGCAGTAAGATTTGCTTGGTCATTATTGCTCTTAGCTGGAGACTGGCCATTTCTGTGGCTTCCAAGGTCACCACTGGGCTCTACCACAAGCTCCTTCTCTGATTGCTGCAGTCATCAGGAGTCCATTGCTCATTTTCTTGAAAATGAGAGGCCCCTTCTGCTCACCTGTGACCCATTTTTCACCCCTGGGAGATGCCCTCCAGTTCTGCTAAATTCATTTACTTCTTAGAGATGTCTGTAAAATCACAAAATCCTCCTTCTTCACCCTTGCTGCTTCTGTACTCTGACAACTGGCAGGCACTGGTCAGTGATGAGCAGCCGCAGCCCAGTGTGCCTGGGTGCCTCAGGTGTGCACCCTGGGAGGTGAAGAGAGTAACAAGCACTTCTAACTCCTTATTCAGTTTGCGTGGCAGTGAAGCCAGAGGGTGACTCATGGAGTCATCATCCCCAGAGCATCCACCTGGCCATGCAGCTCTGGAGCTGGTAACTCCTTCTCCAGCTTTCAAAAGCCTGGGATGAGCAGCGCAGTGTCCCTCCATGGGGGCATAGGGCCCTCACACACAGCAGTTTCATGGTATTGCACAAGCATTAGGAGAAACCTGCTGAGCCCCTGGCAGTGGCTGTGGCCACTGGCACTGGAGGATGTACCACACACGTGCATATCTGCTTACAGAGGTGAAGGAACCCCCCTGCTGCTGCTTGCCACTGTGGCCTCCTGACATTGTGTGTGGCTGCAAGGACACAGACCTCCGTTTGGGACGCTGAGAACGGCACTTGTCATGCAGCATGCCATGCCACACTGCAGTGTCATGAAGGCTGTTTTGGGATACACAGAGCCATCGTGATGATGAGGATGTGTAACCACTTAAGTCCACGCCATGGAGCTGCACAAGAGCAGCAGATACCTGGAAACAGGGCTGTTAAGATATCCTATGGATTTATGTTGGTTTAAACCAACCATAAAACAGTTTATTGAGAGTTATCTGTTTTAGGATTTGTGCTATTAATTCCCATAACAATTTTCACCTCTCCTAACCGGTTGCTTGTTGATCAAAAAGCAACACATTGTGTTTGAAAACCGAATTGGGTAATGGCTGACTCTTTAAATGCAAATACACAATAAAGGTACTCCTCCCTGGGTCCCACACTGCTGGCACAGAGCAGGCAGTAAGAATACATGAGTGGTCATCAGATGGGAAAAGGTAGAGTCTAACAGACTTAGTGGTGGTGGTGAGTCCTGAACTTATGGCTGTGAGGAGCTGAGGTGTAATACAGCTCCTGCTTAGTGATTTCAAGGCTGTTGGACCAGATTCTAAATACTGGTGAATGCAATTTAGTCGTGAATTCTGCATACAGACAGAGCAGGAGATAACTCAGAACAGTGATTAGAAACATAGTGGCTCATCTGGTCAATGCGGCGGTGCATAGTAATGGATAAAGGGGAGAAAGTCCCACATCTCCCACACAATGCAGCAGGAATGTGCGTATCTACGTATGCATACGTGCACCTGCACACTGACAAACACTAGCTGGCTGGTTTCCACTAAGGTACTACTAGCAATCCAGGTGTATGGCTGGGTGCTCACATGTACGCTGAGATCCTGTACTTTCAGGATCTGTGGGTTTTCAGTCACCACCAGCCCAGGTCACAGAGCACCACACAGTGCTAATAGTCCTGTCCACTTTTATGGGCTAGAGATAAAATGTTCTGTGATTGGTGTCCTGCAGCTGAAGCCCCGTCCAGCTCAGTACGGACAAGTGGCACACTCTCAGGAAGGTTACCCTTCCTTGTTTACGTGTGAGGAACCTTCCTATCTCTTAATGTGCCTCCTTCAGCCTTACGAGTTGTGTCCTGCCCCATGGTCTGAGCAGCTCTCCCAAAACCACAGAACGTGCCGTGCCTGTGCCAGACGCCCCAGGCCTTTCCCTCCACAGAGCAAGGGCAGCCGTGGCAGCAGCTCCTCTCCTGTTCCAGGGGGCACCATGACTTGTGGCACGCTGAGACTTCAGAATACTCCCTATGTATGCCGACGTGTCAGGCGCGTGCGGGCAGAGAGCGCCTGGCCATGCGGGGTGACCGGAGGGCGATGCCAAACCGGGGCAGCTTGAAGCGCCTCTGTGCAGGGAGCCGCGCCGGGCTGGCCAGGGCAGGGCAGGGCAGGGCATGGCCGTAGCTAGCTCCGGAAGGGGCCATGTCACCACCTTGCCCAACCTGAAGCGGCTCCCGGCAGCTCTGCTCCACGCCCGGCTGAGGGGCTGCGTCACCCGCCAACAGCCAGCGACACGCCGGGGTGGGCCTGGGGCCGCCCGAGGAGGAACGCGCGGCGCTGCGAGGCCGAGGCGGCGGTAGCGGCCCACACGGCAGGCGCCGGGACGGCACCGGCACCGGCACCGGCACCGGGGCGGCCCCGCCCGCTGCAGGCCCGGCCCTGCCCTGCCCCGCGGGGGAGTGCGCGGCGCGGCCCGGCGGCACGTGGTGGCGGCGCGGCCCATGTGACCGGCCCTCCCCGGGCGCCGCGGCTCATCCCCCGCCCGGCCCGAGTCCCCGCCCGCCTCGCCCCCAGCGCAGCGCTCCGCTCCGCTCTCTGCGTGCAGCAGCCCCGCACAGCAGGCAGCCGCCGCCGCCGCCGCCCCGGCACCATGGTAAGGGGGACGCGGCGCGGCCAAGCGGGGAGGGCGGCGGGGGTGGCCCGCGGGGAAAGGGGCAGTGCGGCCCGCTGGGGTACGGGGCTGTGTTGAGCAGGCCCGGCCCGGCCCGGTTCAGCGCGACGCGGCCCCGAGGCCTCTCGGCGGCCATTTTAGTCTAATTTTAGCCGGGCGCGGGGGGAAGGGGCGGTGGGAGCGGCGGCGGGGCGGACCGCGGCGGGGCTGCGGCCCGGGTTCGGGCCCGGCGGTTGGGGTTGGCGTTGGGGCCGGGACCGGGCGGGCGGTGCAGCGCTCCCTGCGGCATGGCTCGGGCGTGCGAGTAGCCTGGCGGCGGTGTGAGGGGCTGGTGCGGAGAGAGGGGCTCCCGGCAGCCGCTACTGCGGCCAGGGCCCGACGGGTTGGTGCCCCGGCCGGCGGGAGAGCGGGGACGCCGGGAGCTATCGTGTGAGAGCGCTGCGGGCGGAGCGAGGGCGGCCGGGAGCAGGGCTGGCGGGCGGTGGGACGCCCGTTCCCAGCGAACAAAGCCGGGAAAGGAGGCAGCGGGCTTCCCCGGGCACAAAGCCGCTGTTCCCAGCGAGCCGTGCACCTGCCTCCCGAGCAGCCTGCCCGGGCAGCGCTCGTCTCTTCGGGTGTAATTGTTGGACCGAGAGCAAGCGCGCTGCGGATGGGCTCGGCCCGGCTCGCTCGCAGTAGGGCTTGCTAAACTGCTTGCTTTCTGTCGTGATCTCCGCGCTTGCCGTGTCAGTGTTTTGTTTCCCGTCTGCTTTAGGCTCGGGGTTTGGACGGCTTGCGAGCCTTATGGGGAGCTGAGCACATTGTAACTGGTGTTTTTGTGTGAAGGAAGAGCAGTTCCATAATGCTCGTGCAGCTCGTGCAAAGTAAAACTCGGGAGTTTTTAAAGCGCGGTGTTGAAGCTGACACAATGCAGAAAACATTTCTGCTGCTTGTAGAGCCTTACCTCACCCAGCAAAATGACAGGGCTGGATGTGAGCTGCTGCTGTGGCGTTTGTTCCGCTAAAAAAAACCAACAAAACCAACTCAACAAAAAGCCACCCCCCATGCCAACCCAAACTACAGACTCCTTTCTTTCCTGTGTTCAGTTTCCACTCCCCTCCGTTCACTCTCCTCCTCCTCAAAATAAGCCAGATGCATGATAAGGTAATGGAAAACTGCTTGAGTAGTACAGTTGTGTGCCTAGCCCTCTAAAACTGCTGTCCAGAATCACAGCTGAAGATGCTGAGATCTGCAGCAAGAGAGTACAGAATTTACACCTCCTTTATCTCTTCTGCTCCAATCCTGCAAATATTGCTAAATCCATAGTGTGTTCAGGTTGAGTATAGTATTTTTAGTCTTACGGGGAGAGGCAGACTTGTTTATCTAGCACTGTGAGCTATCATCTTTTCTGGTGAGTGTTAATTTTTGCTGTTTACTGTATTCCTTTCATCTCATTTTGCAGGCTTCTGGAGTAACAGTGAATGATGAAGTCATAAAGGTTTTTAATGACATGAAAGTAAGAAAATCTTCAACCCCAGAAGAGATTAAAAAAAGAAAGAAAGCTGTTCTCTTCTGCTTAAGTGATGACAAAAAACAAATAATTGTAGAGGAGGCAAAGCAGATATTGGTTGGTGACATTGGAGATACAGTGGAGGATCCCTACACAGCCTTTGTGAAGTTACTACCTTTGAATGATTGCCGATATGCTTTGTATGATGCCACATATGAGACAAAGGAATCTAAGAAAGAAGACCTGGTATTTATATTCTGGTGTGTAAAAGCAAAGCTTGCTGTTAAAATGGAATATTTTGGAGTTAGCGCTGGATGACTAAATAACTGCTTTGTTGTGGTCTTCTTTCCCTTAAAGGGCTCCTGAAAGCGCGCCTTTAAAAAGCAAGATGATCTACGCAAGCTCTAAAGATGCCATTAAAAAGAAATTTACAGGTATGGATCTAAAAGTGTTTTGTTCATTGATTATAATGCTGTTTAGATGTTGAGGTTCTCACAAGTACATTGTTGTCTGTCTGTCTTCCAGGTATTAAACATGAGTGGCAAGTAAATGGTTTGGATGATATTAAGGACCGTTCAACACTTGGCGAGAAATTGGGAGGCAACGTGGTAGTTTCACTTGAAGGAAAACCCTTATAAAAAGACAAACAAGTGCCATCTGGATCTAAGGAGCTTCCATTTCTGCAGCTCGTTCAATTGGAATAGTATTAGTCTCCCCATCCCCTTCCCTCCTCAAAAAATAAGGCCCTTCCCTAATGCCCTTGAAGGAGATGTCATTGTTAAACAGTCTACCAGTGATTGCCATTAGACTGTTTAATCCTGGTAGTTTTATGTAGGATCCAAGGAATGCTTTCACGTCATACTCTTAGCCAAAACTGACGTCGCAGGCATTCCTTGCAACATGTACAATGAATGTGATAGTTAATGTAAATAGTCTAGCAGACAGCAAAAGGTAAGCTAATGGAATGCCTTGAAAGTATTGTCCACTGGTCGGATGGTAGACTCTACAGTATTACTTACAGTTGCACTTGATTGCAGTTCCATGAGGCTCTTGTGCATTCATACACCTCACCTGCCTTGACAAGCCTATTTTTGTGACATGGCAGCACACAACACTATGCATTTAAAGCACTTTTTTGTAATATGTTTGACCCGCCCCCCCAAAGGAATGCCAATTAAGTTGCTGTAACTGTGTCATCAAATTGTTGTAGTACCTCAGTTTCATTCCTGTTACACGCATATCTACAAATGAAGTAGCTGTTACGATGCCTTTTTGTTTTCCATTGAATGTACACTACTGAACAGGAGTAGAAGTTATCTGTTTACCATATGAGTCTTGAAACACTAAAGTTTTGTAAAACATCAGTCATGGTGGCAATTTCTGTATTAAAAAGAGCCTTAAATGGAACGTTGTTTTTTGAGATCAAAAACTGGCCACGTTGCAATAAAACTTGTGGCTTATTACAGAATGTTGCCTTGTTTTCATTGGAAAATGTAGTTTTTAAGTATGTTTAATTTAAGCATATTTCAAATAACTTCTGTGGAAAGCATTGTAAAGGTAAACAGTCATTAATCTCTTCTTGAATAATGCAAATTTTTCATTCCTAGTCGTGATTTAGGTACTGCTTTACAATATTTTGTGGCTCTGTTCCAATCATTTGATAAAGGACTTGCTCCTAGTTTACCGTTAAAGAAGCTACCACTACTAGAGACCATTTGTTCCATGAAACACTTGTGTCAGACACGTACGAAGTTATTAACCACGCAGTGTGTTCCATACCTGAGCGTTCTTAAAGTTCTACATGTCAGAGTAAAACCCTGCATGAAATCTTGCCAGCTCGCTGTCTTTTTTTGGGGTAAGATGATGTGTAGTGTGAGTTGTACACAGAATATGAAGCCAGTAAATAAATCTTAAGACAGACTTGGTACAAGAAACAGCCTAAATGAACTGTTCTACTTGTTAGCTTCTATGTAAATAGAACTGGAAAGTGTTTGCCACTACTGAGGATTGCATTGGGGACATGATTTGGCTGGGAGCCAAATAATGCTCTCCTTATAGAGAATTTGATCTGCTCTGTGTGAACAATCCTCCGTTAGCCAGAGCTATTTATGGCAAACACATGCTTTTGTATCTTGTCATCGTTATCCACAAATGGCAAAACTGGACATGATTCTCCTGGTATGCGTGAAGGAGCGCTGTTAGGCAGCCACTGGCAGCTGAACTGTACAGGCTGCTGGAAGGAATGCTCTTTATCATTACCTTATTTTAAAAAGTTGGTAGAGTAGAATTGTGGAGCTTTTGAATGCGGGCCGTTTGCATTCAGTCCGTTGCCCTTTTTCAGCAAGGAAGCAGATAAATACCCTTTTTTGTAATAGTTGAAATAATATGGTGGTACTGTGTTTAGTCTCTCTCGTCCTGTAGAACTTTAAGACTTTGCTTCAGGCTTCTGGCTGTCCCTATGCACACCTCATTGTGTTAGCTGTTCTATGTAGACTAAAATTTATTAGAATTTAACTAAAAAGGCATGATGACCATTGACTTACTAAGTGTATTAATGAGTCTTGGTTTTCTACAAAACTCTCCTTTCAGGTACCTTTTAAGGTGAAGTAACTGATGGTATGCATGTTGTCTAGAAAAAAAAAATCAAGTTTTTATTCCTAGAAATAGTCTATTTCTGGTTATTCACGTTGTGTGCAAAGCCCAGTTTAATGTAAAGACCTACTTTGTGCTTTATGTTTGACTTGAGTTCAGTATCATGAAACAATCTTTTAACTGATTTTTTCACAAGGTACGCTTTCTTTAAAAAAAGCCAAAACGGAAAATACTGATTTTTAATAAACCATTTGAATTTCATTTTAGACAGTAAACTTTTTTTAAGCAGTACTGTGTTTAAATTTACTGTTCGTCTGCTGCAAACAGTCTGGAAAGATGTCTGTGGCTTCCGAGTTGAATATTCAAGTTTATTTTTTTTAAACTAGCTTAGGTGGGTATTCACTCAGTCCAAGTAGATAAAAAATTGAAGCACAAACTGTATTTATGTAAGATTCCTACCAAAACAAGTTGTGGATCCAAACGGATCAGCCTGCCTTCAGTTTGTTCTTGAAATGATGATGATGAACTGACTGATGCGAGGTCCAATTCAGATGGCTTGCTTTAAAAAGAACAACAAACCAACAAAAACCAAACCAATAAAGTGCTACAGAACTGTTACTGTTTGAATTGTAAAACAAACGAGAGACAGCTGGCATCTGTTCCAAAATGGTTTGTCAGCTGTTGTTTTCTGTCATTATGCAAAATGGTGAGGGCCTCATTGTGATAGAGAAGTGGAGGAAAGTCTTCTCGAGTATCTTCTGTGTATCTCCATGTAGATGTGACTTTTGGGTATCTTGGCTGCAGTTATTGTATTGATAAAGAAATATTAGATGAAACTTTCATGAAGGTAGCTTGTGAGAAAATGGCATTTTTCTTCTTAAAATAAAACCAGCAGCTGTTTCTTTGGTTTGGTAAATCCTGGAAGAGGTATAGACATATGGGTTTGATTTCTCCAGAAAGGGAAATCGGTCCAAAACCGGGTGAGTAGGTGAGGTTTATGCTTGTGGCGATTTTAGAAATGCAAACCTTTAAATTAATACGGACTCGAGTGTAAGAATCACTCCTAGTCAGATCATTAAATGGATTTTGAGTGTGTTCAGTTAAAACCCAAAGTGTTTCTCTTAAGTGGGAGAGTCTTTTTCTGTTGTACCATTCCCTCAGAACGAGTGGTGGAATACAGCAGTTGCCACAGTTTGACAATAAGCTTTACTCTTATGCCAATTCCAGTATAAACCAAATTTTCATGTCTGCCTATTTTTTATAAACTTCTGTAAGTTCCCCTTAGTTTGTGGTGGCGAGTTAATGGTTGTAGAGTGAGAACATGGCACTAATGGTGGATCAAAGATCATCAATGTAGCACCTGTCTATAAGTATTGAATTTCTTTGAAATATTTCTGATTTTGAAAACGTGGTATAAATAAAATTAATTTAAATGTCCTCAGCTGTTGAGTGTGTTTGTGTGCTAGGCAGCACCTACACCATTCACTTTGCTGTTCTCTTTGGATTGGGAGCAGCCCAGAAAATGAGATTGTGGAGTAAATAGGTGGAATATGTGTGGTTTTGTAATGGGTTTCACCTGCAGCCTATTCAGTTCAGTACCCAGCTGTACAAAAAGCCAGCACTGATGGCTCTGGAGGTGGGTATGAAGAGGTTTTTAGTGGGTTGATGATGGATAACCTTTTTCTTGTGTTGGGTCCTAGCTCATATGTTGACAAAATGGGATGGGTTGGTGTTTTTTTTTTTTTCTAAAGGTAGCAAAAAATACGTTTACACTGACAAGTCATTTTTAATACTCGGGAAGAAAGTGAGCTGATGTAGTGTGAAAATGGTGACTCCATCAAGAATAATCAAAAGGTAATCCTCTTGCTATCAGTCTCTCCTCTTAATCTGAAATTTCTTGGATCTAGGAATCACTTAATAGGAAGAGAGTTCATTTTGCAAACAAAGCTGTCAAGAAACAGCTACATTTGATTCTGTAAAGAAGACAGGCTTTTTAGTGTTTATCTAACATGCTTTCTCTGTGGCTGTAGGGGATGTATATGGAAATATATATTAAAAATGAGTGAAAGATCTGTATGAAATTAGTTTAATACAAATTACTGCTTAGTTAAATTATGTTCTTACTATATTCATATACAGTGCTTGATACCCTGTTGAATTTGGGCATTTCCCTGCCTCACTTCCCATGGTGTTGGATCAGAAATAACCCCCATACACCTTACTATTTCTTGCATTGCTTATTTCCACCTTCTACTAATAACATCTGAAAAGAAAAAAACAAACTAAACAAACTCTAAAATGGAAAATAAAAGCCTCTCGTAGGAAATTCAAATGAGTAACAATTTATGTTGTTTACTTGATAGCATTTTCCTCTTATTTTGTAAGGCCTACAGCAAAAATGTGTGCTATTTGGAGGCACTGAAAGTAACTTCGATGTTGCCTTTTTCATGTCTGATAGTAGGTTAATATTTCTGTTGTCACCTTTACTTCATAGTTACTTAGATTGGAAAAAGACCTTGAAAGTGTCACTGATTATTAAAGAAAGATTATACATGTCAATTCAGATGATAAAAAAATAACATACACAAACTTCAATTTCCTGCTGCTAGCTTAATTTTTACTGTTGTGTGAGCAGGCTCAGGAATGTGTGTAGCTGTAATCATGCCTCTCCTCTTCCACCTCTTTATTTTTAAAAACAGCTGTGTCACTGCAAATCCCCACCAGCTGCCCTCCATCTTCTGTAAAGCTTTACAGACAATCTCCACTTGTACCTTTTAGTATCTCTTTTTCTCCTCTCTTGTTTGTGATTGTAGGGGTTTGATTTAGAAAAACTAAATGCTGTAATATTATGCTCCTCAAAAGCTTTTCTATTATGCAGAAAGTTAAAAGCATCAGTTACTCTGTGGTGAGCACAGCTGCCGGGTATACATTGACTTGAAAAAAGAGATGTGATTTTTGAGAACCAGTTTAGAGAAGCCTTATTTGTGTCTGCTTCCTCTTAGTGGCAGCACTGCTTTCATCTGTGACCTTCTATTAAGGCTAATGTGAGAGCTAAGCTTTTCTTCCATTTTGGCTGTTTCAACAGAAAATGGAATGTGCATGTTGCAAACAAGGTGCAGAGAAGGTTTAGAAGATTTAGAAGAAGCAGTTTTTCATAGAGACCTTTGCATCTACTGGGGAAAAAAAAGGGTTACAGCAGAGGATTTGTTTCCTTTCAATTTCAGCATGAGCTTGCAGCTGTAAAGGCTGAGGTTATGTTATCTTTTACTCTGCCTGAACATACCGATTCCACAGTCCCACTGTCTCAATGCTTTTAAGTAACACAATGTGAACATTCAGCTCTGTAGCGGTGAAATTTGTTTTATTCCTACAGGCATGAAGCTGTGCTATAACAGGGCTGTAGGACAGAAATACAATGCAGGTAATGCACCTAAGCTGCCTTTGAACAGCCCTTTAAAAATGCGTATTTTTTTGATAACACCAAATACAATAATGATGCTATTACATTGGTTGGGAATGAGGATGAAAGGGTGTAGTTGTTAACTGGGTGACTGCAAATGACAAATATAATTTATGGCCATATTTTAGAGTCTTAGCCCTGTTATTTAAGCATGACTTATAGATGAAACACTTCCCAGTCCACAGAATTCAGTGCCTGCATAAATTCTTTTAAGAAGCTAGAGCATAATTTTAGCTCTTCGTTAACTCTGCTCATGCAGAATCTGTCACCTGAAGGTTTTTATTCTTCTGCGTTGGTGAATTCCCTTTGTAGTGCTGCATTATTTCTCTGCATCCACACTTCAAAATGAATTCCCAGAACTCTCCTTCCAAGTAACCAGAATTCCTAAACAATATTTATTCAGTGTGACTAAAGTAGAAAGGCATCTTGTAGAACACCCATAGGAAACAAATGCATGGCATTAGCCTGCATGGCTACCGAACATGTTTGGCCCTGTGTACTATCCATGACTGTTGGGTTATTCCGATGGGAATGTCGGCCCGTTCAGGTTTGTGTGCAGCAGCCCAACCCAGGAGATTTGTGGAAACAGAAAAGAATGCCTTAATGTTGCTCAGATAAAGGCTTTACAAGCTGGCTGAATGCCTTGCTCACTAGCAAGGCTGAGTGAAACAGCTGTCAGGCTCACAGTGATGACCACTTCTTAAATGTTTTTCTGGAACTGTTCTGACAAAAACACCTGGCTCTGGTTCTAGCCAATTTTATAGGTTCACTTCAACAGATGCAGTGGTTGGAAGTACCTTCGGGACAAGCTATATTTAGGCATAAAACCTTTCAATAATTCCTGTAGTTGCTTCGGTCCCATTATTATTTTAATTCATTGCCTTTAATTCCATTACAGCTTTAACTGCCTAACTGCCCAGAGTCCAGAATTGTCAATACTATGCTCATAACACAGCATAAACATTTAAAAGTCATCATTGTCAAAATTAGTAGTAGTTCAAGGTGATTTTATTTCTAAAGCTTGGTCTCAGGTTTGCAATGAGGATGACAAATCAAGGAGCCTTCCAGAGAGCTCCTGACTGAACACATGCCGTAGATCTTTATGGTAGGGTTGAAGAAGTGTTGGAGCATTCGCATCAGAGCAGTTTGCTTTGCTTTCTTGCATAGCTGGATGTATTTCCTACCCTGGGACATGTTGAGGTTACTATGGTATCACTGTCTAAAGCATTTCACCTCCTTCTTCATTCTGAACAGAATGGACAGACTGCTGTTACAGCTTTTTCTCACAGTTACTAAGTCAACAATTTCAGCTATGAGTTCTATTTTTTCCTGACTGCCAGAAGGCAAAAGGCTTCTCATAGCACTGTGCTCCATAAGGCCAAAATACAGCCCTGGAATTACATGTGGGCATCATAATTGTTTCCAGCTATTGTGGCAGGTACGAAATGTGACCTTGTCAAGCTTGAGTTGTGTGTGTGTCGTGGTGGCCTCCAGAAAAGAGCTGTGGTGAGAGGCTGAGTGTCTGGCACTCTAGCTCTGTCCATGCAGCATCTCTGTAGCATCACAAGGCTAGGCCTACTCTAGAATTTCTCTTTATGCAATTATATATTGTTTTTGTACTCCAGAAGTCAGTCTGACTGACAGCTCAAGACACCTTCAGGAGCACTAGGACTGCTGTTGCTCTAACAGTGAAATACACAGTTGAGATATTTCCAGTAGTAGCTTTGTGCGCACCAGATTCAAGAAGCACGTGGCTCTATGTATTCTGCAGTTACCCTGTGCACAAAGTAATTGTCCACATAAAAATAGATTTAACACCGATAGTGGTTTATAATCTTACTTTAGCAGCTGTTTTCTTTGGAAAATAGGGAGGATAAGATTTTTCCCAAGGTTTACTAATTAATATCCAGGAAATGGAATAATATACTTTCATGCTTGTGCTTTAGATATTATTTGTCCAGATATTCAAGGAACCTGGAATTAATAACCAGTCTTTCCACTTTTCAGCTAACTGTGGGAAGAGGAAAAGAGTTGTTTCTCATTGCATCAGCATCTTACGTTGTGTGCAAATACAGAACCTCTCAGTTTCTTCTCAAAATAGTGTTTGGATCACATTCAGTGGTTAACGGACATGAACACAGGATTTTTGTAAGTCACATTTTACAGTATTAATATGAACATGCACACAGTTTTGAGCTATGAGATAAAAACTTAAAATTACCAAGGGGCATATTCTGGGAGGACCAAAAAAAGTAACTTCAAAAAACTTTCATTTTTCTCTCCTAACAAGTTTCTTATATTGTAAGTTGCCCGTGAAAATCTCTTCTTTCTAGTTTAGTAGTTACTTGGGTTTGGTGTTCTGACTTTCTCCACACTGCATTATGTTTCAGTGTAACACAGACTGGATTAAATTGTTATCAAAGGAAGGATGTATTGTGTATATAAAATATACAGTTACTGTAGGAAAGAGTAAATTGTTTGCTTGACCCAGTTTTATGGAGCTATTTCTTTTTACAGGGATGTGATAACAGTTAAGGAAAAGGGACTACTGGGTTTGCTGGGAGTATTTAGGAGCACTCAATGGGAATGAAATTATTATTGTAGTGCTTAATCCTGAAATAATCATAGACCATCTCATCAGCCTGGCAGCAGCATTTGAGATGAATAGTCTAGCTACTTTATGATATTAGTCTGAGATAATTTGCCATTGTTATAAACCTGGAGCTCTCCGGATAGAGTATTTATACCTGTGATGAATGTTTTGATGTTTTCACCTGTTATGTTTTTAAAAAGATGATTCGTAACTAGTGGAAATGTAGTTCTTCAGTGTCTTTTACGGGGCTGAAAAATAAATGCATGTTATAGAAACCACCAGTTTACTTAATCTATTTTGGGGAATTGCTATAATAGCAGGCTTGCTTTTCCCTGTCTTGGGCACAGTGTGAGAGAGTACATAGAAGGGTGTTGGTGGTGCATAGTATCTGTTATCGCTGACATTAAATGAATTTAATAGTGGTGAATTTACAAGTCATGGTGTAAGCAAAATGAATAAAAAAAAATCTCAGATCAGAATTTGTCAGTAACATTTGAACAGGTAATTGTCCTGCTGTTTCCTTAACCAGGAAAATGGAATTGAGCTTTTCCTCTTCGTTTGACTTCCTTTCTGTGTCCCTTCTCCAAAGCATTCTACCCCCTCTTGCCTACATGCAGAAATTGCTCACCTGCTGCCTCTAGTTCTCACATTTATCTCAGTTACCCCAGTCTCACCTCTGCTCATCACAGCCTTTTTCCTCCCTGTTAGCTCCAGTTCTCCTCTTGTCCTGTTCCCTCACATTAGCAGTGTGCTTTAGTCTTTATTATAAACACAGAGCAAACAAGAAAAAAAAACCCCAAACACTTTGGATCCATTTACTGGCTTCTCTTGTTAAAAATATGTAACCTTATGAAGAAATTGTTCAAA
>JBCJKH010060499.1:21758-44250 GCA_039877255.1 Loriculus beryllinus | reverse complement strand
CTCGTATTTGGCAGTTCCCAAAGTTACTCTCATTACTGGCTCAGAACCAGACAGACTGGTTGATCCAAAAGTGGCCCCCTTGTTCACCTTGGCTTTCAAAGATTTCTCCCCCAGGACACTCTCCCTGCGGAAGTTCTTTACCCACTTGTCTGGCACTGGGTAGCGGATCATCACATTTTCACAAGGGACCTGAGTTAAAGGGTCATGGTTGGAAGAGAACCCAGTGGACATCATCAGCCAGCTCTGCACCTCCACCTCAGCACCATTGATGCTGGCAGCTGTCCTCAGAGTAAAAGGCAAAGTTTTCTCAGCAAAGACAGTTCTGAATCGCATCAGTTCAAACCGGCAGGCATCCAAGGGGTTGAACAGGATAATACGGGAGTTATTAAACACATCTTCATCCACACATGAATGGAACCGACAGCTGTATAATTTAATCCACTTAGTGGTAGTAGTGGGCATAATATCCTGCCTTGCAACTATTTCATTCCCTTTGATCAGGATATCATTAAGGCCCAGTCTGCATTCTGCCATGCCAGAAAGGAAGCTGAGAACATAGATATGGGTCAGCACACTGTGCTGGAGAATCACACTGTCCCCTTTGGCCAAGATGCCATGAAACTCATCCCTGACATCAACTGTGATTTCTTCTTCCTGATAGTTCAGTCCTACTGTGCTCAGATCTGTTGATGAGGCTGGCAAGTTCATCAGTGTGTCTTGCACAGCACTGATGAAGCTAAGGAAGTCTTCATAATCTGTAGTCCCAAGTTTGATAATTTGCTCTCTCTCTGCTGTGTGAGCAATGGCTGGCTTAGGCTGATACTTCTTTTTCTCCTTGTAGGTTGTACGGTCCAACCGCACACTGTGTATCCTTCCATTCTCATCATAGTTCTGGAGTTTGCGCTCTGAAATCTCATGATTGATTTCAAGTTTGAATTCCCGGAAAGGTTTCTCCAGTCCTTTCTCATAATAAAGCTGTATACATCCACTGTCAGTCAGCTTGACATGTATTGGTCCCCAGTGCCTGGATGACATAATATTCTTCTTCTCTGGGATCCTGAGCATCATTGGCCATCCATCCTTTGGCTGAGCTGGTGCAAGATTAAAAAAGGCTGCATCCAGATCATATGGCATCATGGGGTCATCATCAGGCAGGGTAGGGGTGCTCACATGATCTGGGTCTCCAATCTGAAGCTGCTTGAGCTGCTCTACAGCATCTGTGTGGGTTATATTTTTGCTTGCCTCATGGAAACTGATGATATCAGACTCCTGATGAAGAATAATGAGAGAGTCTCTTTGGCTTTTGCCTGGAGCACTCGAGACAGAAGAGCTTTTGGAACGCCTGTCTCGCTCCTCAAAGAATGAGCTGAATGGGTTGATGGGTGAAGGTTGGACATCTCGTAGAGATTCATCCAAGAAAGGATTAGTAGCACTCCATGGTGGTGTTTCAACAGAAGGCAACTTGGTTAAGGAGGAGAGATTGAGTTTTTGAATTTTGGAGAGATCCCCCAGTGTGCTTTTAGGACGTTCTCTTTTCTTAAAGGATGTAGTGAGGTTAAAGTTAACATCTGGAGTCTGTGTTTCTGCAGGTGGGGTGTCTGTTTTCAAGGGAGAAAGATTTGGTGGTGAAAAACTGATTTCATTGTCGTCAAAAGTCACCCAGCTGGGAAAGCGAACTGTGGTTGGGGTAGATGAATGCCCATTCATGGAAGTGTTGTTCAGCTGCCAGTTGACAGCCTCCATATCTATCTCTTCATCTTCCTGAAGAGACGAGGAATTGTCTTTAAAAAAAAGAGGGGAGGGGAGGAAATTTCAGCTAATTACTCTGAAGTTACCTAGTTTTCTTCAAGTACAGAAAACTACAGTCTGCACAACAGTTTGCATGCTCAACAAAGGCATTTTCATATTCTGGGCAAGAAAGATAATCAGAAGACTTGGCTAAAATGCTCAAGAGTCTGTCCAGAATTAACAAAGAAATAGACAGCTGAACACAGGAAAGGAATGCAGTAAGAAATAGAAAAGGAATTACAGCAATGATCGTATTGCTCTCATTCCAACATAATGACCTAAAAAGAAAAAAAAAGAAACTTAGCGCACATGTTGCAGTGATTTTTTTAAAACTTCCACCTCTAAGCTTTCAGGCTGCATTTCTTCTCTTCACTTACTTTCTGCCATTTGTTCCCTCTCACTCTTCTTCTCATTTTTAACCTTTCTGTCCCCATACCCTTTACTCTAGAGAAGAACACAGTAGGGGAGGGAATGAACACTCAGGAAGAGCTGTTCTGCCCTTTATCTCTACATATTTGTCTGCACATTTGCTGTTAACACAAAAGCACATGCGGATATAGTGAAGACACCATAAAGGGTATGTAGGTGGCATTTTTGCCCAGGATGTGTTCAGCAAAGAGACTCTTTGGGTTACCCAGGGTGAAAGAGTCTGCCAGTGCTTGGACGTCTTTGAAGAATCTCTCAGGGAAGCGGTGATCTAGGGATCTACGTTAGCATACAGGAAAACATTTCTTTTAACTTGTGGAAGCTGTCCGCATCCTCTGTCAGGACATGGCACCTTTGACCACTATTTTCCTAATCTCGGGCTCTGCCAAGACACTTCCCAGAAGATTATATCTTACTGTGTTATTTCAATCCCAGCTCTTCTCAGTGGAGATAGCTGCAGTGGTAATAAGGTGTTTTCCAAACTGAGCATACATTCTCAAAGTTCAGAAATTAAAGGGGTTTCTTCCCATTTTCTTCCCACCGAGCTAATGAATAAAAGTGCTTCTGAAAATGAGCAGCCAGCATGAAATTACACTCTGCAGCTGCACCATGGGTTTGCTCTATGTATGATACAACAGTACTAGCATTTGTGCCTGTTGCTTCTGATAGGTATATAGGTCCTATGTTTTTACCTAAGTCACTGTTCTTCAGTACAAGCAAAAAAGTGAGTGCAAAATGTAGCACTTTGGTATGGATGCACACCTGTGATATTTTACACTATTAACAACAGCAACAATAACAACAACAACCTATTTAAGTCATTATTTAAATGGCCACCAGTTCCCCCCAAAAGATGAGCTTCATTTCCATTCTGCCTCAACCATAATAAGACAACTTGAATTTTCATTCCGGTTATCATTTAGGATATGGAATAGGGAATATTCATGTTAGCCAAAGTCCTGCCACTAGCTCATTATAGTGTCATGGGTAACTTGACTTTCTGGGCCTCTCATCCCAGCTGCATGGAAGTTCACTTAACTTTTTGACCTAAGGATAAAACACACAATCCAAATTCTAAAAGTTAGTATAACTGAGAATTATATATGAAGAGAATGATACCAATTTGTTTTTCAAACCACAATAATAACAAAGCAATAACAAGAACAGGTAGCTTTTACAGACTATCCATGCATTTCAAAGTGTATTTGAAAAGAAGCGGCACTATCTCAATTCCCCTGATTTTCTTCTCTACCCAGACATTTTACTCACAGCTTTGCACCATGCTTCTCTGTAGTCCCTGCTACTGTTTACACCACTGGATGCTCTTCCGTCTCCAGTGACCCACAGTGGTAAGTCTTTTATCTGTTAAATTTTGCCACAAGCCTATAAATAGATTTGTGAGGGGAAAAGAACCCAAGCCACCTTATTATCATTCATCTAAACCATCTTATTATCACCCTAAGAGAGAAAGTAATAAAAACCCCACCAAGAATAATCTAACGTTGTTCTGATCCTCAGGTCTATACCAGTGCCTTCCTATGCTGTCTCATGCTTTTCCAGTACTTTGTTTAGCAAGCATGTAATCCTGTGAAGCACAGCAAAGGCAATGAAAAGATGTGGTAAAGTCTCTGATTCTATGGTATTTCTGCAAAAACATTCCCCATTTCTTTTAGGACTTCTAGAACTCCTGTGTTTATAAGATCAGGGTTTCTTAAGAGTAGACCACCTATTCCCTGCCTGCAATTATAATTTTCCGCTCTCCTATATCTTAGCTTTTGAATGACAGAAATCAAATGGGAAGCCACAAATAAAGCAGTAAAATAATAAACAGAGGCAGATGAGAAGACCTCCTTGAGAGTCTACGTGAAAAACACAGAAATCACCTGTAGAATTTCTTTCTAAACTACACAAGTTTTATAAAATGCTTGTTTTGACTCAGATACCCAGAAATACAGCAGAAGAACTGCAAGAAGATGGTTTCACATGTGTAGTCATTTGTGCAATTTTATTTTCTAGAATAAATCAGTAAACTGTTATTTGATTTGATATGTGGAAGTGTCAAATCTGGGAAATGAAATAATCCTTCTTTCCCAAACTAAAATCAAAAGCACATTATTCTGCTGCCAAAGAGCCATATGGTTGGGTTTACAAATGTTTGAAGAATACAGAGGTGGTTCTAGGAAAGACAGGTTTTTAGCTCTGTCTGTAAGAGAACGGCTAATAGCAGGCAGTTTAAAAATAACATTATGTTAATGCAGCTAAGTGTCCAAAGAAAGTTCCTGAGAACTAGATGAAACAGTGTGTTTCCCAAGAGAAATATTGGAACCTCTGCTGCAAAGGCAAATATAGCATGGTGAAAAATCTTATCATGGCTACAGAATGCCTTAGACAATTACTTCAGATTTTCCCTTCTTGACTTTTGATGAATTCCTGAACATGGGTGATAAAGTTTAAAATGCAAATGTCTTTCCATTTGGCAGCACCCCAGGAGGTCTGGGAGAGGACACTTAAGAAAGTGACTTCCTAGATGAACTCCTTGCTTTTCTAACTGCTTTCAAAATTCCTTCCTACAAAGTAAATCATGAGGACTGGTTGCTGACGGGGTGCATTCTTCAACCCAGAGTGCCTCCTGACTAAGACTAGATCTGCATAAAAAAAAGATGTGACCAAAACAAAACACCTGTTTTTTCTCCTTCTGATTGACTGACTTTGCTCTTCTTGAGTAAATGACTTAGATAAGTGTTTTCTTTGCAAAATTGAAACACCTTTTAATTGTCTGTTCTTGCCAGAGTCCAACCTGACAGGTTGCTCCAGCCAGCTACAAAACACAGGAGCAGATTTATCAAGGTGAAGGTGACAGTAGCTCTGTTTCCTTTCCCAGTGACCCCAGCAATGTGAGCCTTGGGCAAGCAGCCTCAGGCTACCCACACAACTATGCATCTCTGCATTCATTCCCCCACATAAGTAGTGCCTGCAACCAGCACTGGCTGTACCTTACTAAGTACAAGTCTCAGTATAATTACCAAGCCATTAAATAATTGGGAAACTTAAGTCCACAGTGAACAATAAAATGCCAACCTGCATTGTAATGTTTTTTTTTGGCCACAGACCTCTTCATGTTTTGTTGGTTTTACAAGGGTTCAGTAGCAAAACAGTTAATCATTTCAGTATGATAAAAATGAAAACCAGCATTGTTATAATGGACGTAGAACATCCCACTATGATCAGCCTCCTGTGACTCACTACAACGAAAGAAGGCTTTGGTTCTCATCTTTTCATTTTTCTATTTAAAGTATTTTGGCCAAAACCACCAGGTGTTATTATGCTAAAGGACATTGATAGAGACTGGAACATAGATTTGTAAGCACTCCTGAAGATATTGACTGTCTGCAAGATCTGATGTGTGGAAGGGATGCATGCTCACACACTCAACTCCTGCAGCTGAACACACCATATACAAACATCTAACAGCAATCTAGTTCCCCAGTGTGTTTAACCGTTAACACAAAAGCTATGTTTATCACTTCATACCTTATGGCGCAGCTAAGAAACATTACAAAATCATCACAGACTAAGTAATCATCAGGAGAAGGTGCAAGATGAAAGACTGAGGTAACAGACCCAATCTCTACTGTTCTTTCTTATTTCTTCTCCCCCTACTTGGCAAGTTTCTCAGATCACATTGAAAGGATTCATACTTCAGTAACTTTTCAGGTGATCATACTCTGTCATATCCTGTCACTACCTCTCTTTGAACTTAGGCGTCTAAATTTAGGCCACGTAAATCAGTGGCCTGATTAAACCTAGTACAGTTTTATCCCAAATCTGCAGTACTATATAGTTCCCAGTAGTGGGTTAATGACTAGTTAAATAAGATGCCTCTTGCTTGGTTAACTACTACAAAATCATCACAAGTCCCAAAAGAAGATTAATTATTGAAATAAGTTTAATAATCTGAAGTTACAAAGAAGTTGTATCATTGAGATTCAATCTCTAAACACAATGAATTTCATCTATGTTCAGTTAATTTATCCTCATGAGCCTCTAATCTTTATAAAAACTCTTGTATTTCATTTAAGTGTAAGTCTTCATACAGATAGTAAACTGAAGACGAAATACAAGTGAATTATGACTTAGCCCCACACAGCTAGATTGCAGCAGTCCTCATACTGCAAGAAAAATGTTGAAAAGGACTGTGCTCCATCTACCATCTTAAAGGACTCTTGTAGTTCTTATTGACTTCAGTTTTTGATGTTTTGAGATTTTCTTATCATTTTGTATCTACACAAATATATGTATTTATGGAAAGGCAGAACAACTGTATTTCAGGCATTTATTCTTACTGTGCTTTGTTGCCCTGAATTATTTGCCTTCTGTCTCCTTCACTCATGCTGCATCTCAGTGCAGAGAACGTCTTCCCAAAACCTGAGTCTGACCATTAAGAAACTGGTATTGGACAACTTATTAGAACAGTCATAGTTGCAGCTGAAGTCTCATTGCAACCAGCTATGTATGATGCTACTTGAGTGCATTTTTTTGTTTCACCTGTTTTCCTCTCCTTCCTGTTTACCTTTATTCAACTGGAGAAACTAATTAAACAAAGACCGTAATTTAATCAGAGCCCTGCCATTATTCCTTCAGAAAATGCTCAAGATAAAAAAATTTGTTTGTAACTTAGAACCTTCCTTCATGACTAAATTTAAAAATACTCAGTATTTTTATTGTGTTATGTTTACTGAGTAGTTAAAACTGGGTCGTGATAAAAAAACCATTTCAGATGTGGTATGGAATAACTGAAACAACATTTCAGCAACTCATAATCTATGCACTGTTAATCCCCTTTTCCTTGCACTGATCTCAGCTACACCGTCTGCTCTTGGCTGCAGCTATAGCTTTGCAAAAGTTTCTTACACGTTCTGTACTCTGTGCTGTGCAGCAGGCTGGGCTAGTCTTAAAACAATACCAAGCACCTGTAACACACCTCATGCACAAAACTGGTAAATTAGATTCCTACAGCAGATATCCATATTCAGAAAAAAAGTGTTTTCCAAATATACTGCTTAGCTTTTAGTCTGTAAACACTTAGCAGTTAGTCTACTAATACTCTTAGAATTACAGTCACGAACATACACATAACCTATCCAGAAATCACCAGAACATTACAGCAAAAGATAGATATATATTCTTGGGACTCCATTTAATAATAATTTATCATCTGAACAGCAGATTGCAAATTATAGATAGTTCATGAAAGTCATGGGCAAGGTTGTTAGTGTCCTGAAGAAACTGCCAGATATTAATGCCAGGTAGAAATTATGTGGCAAGAAGTTAGAGGCAATAAGGAACTTTAAAAGGGAATAAAACTCTCCTAGTGATAGTTACAAGGCATTAGGTACTCTAAGAAAAAGCACTGTTTATCACTTAAACCCAGCTTTCTTTCATTCTGTTTTGTTTTGTTTTGTTTTCCTGTGTTGTTTCTTCTTTTTCAGTAAAGGCTACTTTACAAAGAAATTGAAGTAAATACATTTTGTTCTTGGAACATGGTTACAAATTGCTGTGTAAAACAATGATAGTGAATGGGTCCCAAAAATATTACAGAAAGAAGTTTTTTTTATTTAAACCCAGTTGAAAGTCACAGATCTAGAAAGCAAGTGTTCTACTTGAATATCAGTTCATGTGCTTCTATTAGCTGGCCAGAAGGTGGTACATTAAGACTGATACAATTAGATGAAGGAAGTCTTCAAGATTTTCACAAGATTTAGACAACACTAAGCTTGCTGAAAGAATTCACAATATATATGTGACATAATGATACTGTTTTATAATTAAGAATCATTTGAGCCAAGTTGTGAACAGATTTCACATAAGCGGTGGAGAAAGCATTAGAAACTGCTTGCTTTTCCTTAGAACTTATTTCTATTAAACAAACATAATAGACTCATAAAGTAAACACCATAGCAACTAATCATACCTACGTGATTCATTACAAAGCAACTTTGTTTCTATCCCTGAAGACGTGGCATAGATACCACTGACATATTTTTACCAATGTATCATCTAACTTTGTTCTCAGCAAGGTGTGCTCTGTCCAGAGGTGACCCAGACTATGACGACACCCTAGCCTTAGCCATTATCACTAACATTGGAGTACTTATGCTCCCAGTTTGGCTAGGTTAGACAAAACCTGTACATAAGGTGACAGAGAAGAGCTAGGAAACACAAAGTTGAACCTGTTCCAGCACAGGGGTCAAGAGAATGACAGGTTCCCTGAATCTGTTTCATCTTTCATCTGAAAGAACAACGAGTAGACAAGACATGCACATAGCATTTTTCAGAAGCAGTTCTTTTCAAAGTACAGTAACGAAGGTAAACACAGTCAGTCTGACTGAATGGACTTTGGACCTTGCTTCTGTTCAGAGGTCTGCTTCCATCCCTGATTTTACTCAGCATATCCTTCAGCAGCAGAACTGCCACTGAGACAAGACCACAGAGCTTGAGAAGAAATATTCTGAAAGTGAATAAGAAAAGAGAGAAGCTCCTGCTAGACCAGGATATCTTAGGAATTTATTCTGGCAAGCAGAATAAATCTGTAGCCAATCCTACAAATGAAAAGACCCACTTCATCTTGGAGGAGCTGATACTAGTGGTTACATAAATCTCTCGTACAGAGACAATATGCTACTTCATCCTGCCATAATTTTCAAAACAATATATGATGCACTGTTTTTGACCTCTTAAGTTTTGTCCTCAGTGCTTAAGATAGTACCATGTGGAATAAATCTGACATTCACAGTGCTAGACTGCAGGTGGAAATGTGCCAGCTACTGGATCCTCTCAGAATTTGGGGTCCCATTAAGCAGCATAGCTTTTGCCTGCAAAGCAACTCACTATGGTCTTATGCATCAGTTATGAATCCAAAAGACAGCTGCAGTATTGATCCCAGGATCAAGTTTTATATCATATCAAGTCAGCAGCTCGCATCCTGTCTGCCAGACTTGTTTGCATGTCTCAGGTTATGTCATATGTATACACTACCTTTACCCTGAGCAATAGCAAAATTACTTACAGGTTATGCCACTGCTATTATTAAAAAAAACCCCAAGGACTCGTTTCCCAATCTCTAATGTAAAGCTCTGTGAAAACTTCAACTTCACCTACATATTTGAATCATTTAATTACCTGAGGAACTGTAAAGACAGATTTGTTCTATAGACAACACAGCTGATACGTATTTGTAAATTACGGAACCTAACAGTGTTCCACTTTTGCCTGAAGCTCATGATAATTCCTGCCAACCCTGTAGTTTCTTACAGAAACATTTTCTGTTTCAAGTGCAGAGAAGACCATGTAACTACATGAGGGTAGCCAGTTTGGTCAGTCCTTCTTGACTCACAGCACATGAGAGCTACAGGCTACAATGAAGTTTCATGAATTAACTGGGCAGGTGCTCAATGCAGAGCTGAGAGGAGCTAGAACAAAGCCATGTGTAGGTGAATATGGCTTCTCTTTTTTAATTCCTGGGGGGATATTCAACACATAACACAAAGGACCAAAGGCAGTTGGCTGGAAATAGTGTGAGAAAACAGAAAGGACAGCCTGACCTAAGCGTGATGCCTGACCCAACTGGCCTGCCAAAGCAACACCCCCATCCTCAACAAATAATAATTACAGGTGCTTGAGAAGCAGCATCATGCAAAGGATATGACATAGGAATGGGTTGCAAAAGGCTCAGGTGCTAATACTAACTGCGATTGTCTAAGTGACCTTCAGCTAGCAATTTATGCCCTCTGCTCTGCAAGTTTTCTCTCTGTAGCAAAGCAAAACCACTAATGTAATGGAAAGTGTTAATGGCTGCTGTCAAGTCAATTTGATGAATAGGCTATGATAACTCATGTGACAGCTTGTGGGCTTTCTAGGGACCACACAAGATAAATGGAATAAGCAAGGGAACTAATTAGAGATAGTAGAAGCTGTGGCCCTTGGCTGAGCAAAACGTAACTCGTGTGCCAAGGAATGCCCTTGTGCACTGGCTACTTGCAGGTAGGTGTATCGAGAGGAGAGCAATTAGAAAGGTGGAGAAGCTGCAGTAAACAGCTAAGACTGGATGCTTAAATACAGGATTGGCTGTAAACTGCAAGGAGAAATGCCAGGCATCTGTGTCTTTACTGTTTGTTCCTCCCATACGCTGAGAAACAGAGCACTGTCCACATTATTTACAAGCGAGAAAGATTCCACCAAAAATATTGGAAGTAAGCCAAAAAGGCCCCTAGTGCCATTCAGCAATTGTCTGAGATCCAAGTATGACAAATACTGTTTATTCTAAAGAGAGAGAGAGTGTATGGCATGGTTCCTTCTGCCAAGACTGACCTGATATTAACTGGCAAAACTGTTCATAGAAAGAATATCTCTCTCCAGCTCTCAGTGAAAACTGTCATATGAATGAATGATTTAAGATTCAGTTACTGTTTAATGCATCTGTCTTGCACAATGTTGAAACACCAAAAAATATTATCAGGGAGCCATGTTCTTATACAAAGACAAAATACAGAAAATATCTCTATTATTTTGTTATAAAAACCGCAAGTATTTAATGCCTGATTTTGCTTCAAATAAACAGCAAGGACTGTGACAATGAAAAGCTTGTAACACCAAGACTGAGTAGTAAGGTGAGCTGGAGAACAGTTATAAAATGGAAAGAGATTTGGGAGCTGTTCCAGAAGTGTAAGGTGAGAATACAGTTGCTCCTCACCCTGGGATTGTAAGGGCACGAAGACTATTTATACCTTGTATTTTAACTGTGCAACTGAAGGGCCTTAGGTAGGAATTGGGAAAACAAAAGTAGGCTGCTCAGAGATTCCAAACAAGAAAAGCTTTGCATTGAGTAAAAATACCAAGAGAAACCCTGTAGCTTCCAAACAGTTAACCAGGACCTTGAAAAGCAAACTCTTGTTGCAGTAGAAACTGAAACATGCTTGTTACAGTCAGATAGGCACCACTTTATTCTGGAAGTAAACTTTGTTTTCAAAATCCATATTATGCTGTTGCTAAAGTGGTTGCAGGGTTGAGTCAGGGTGCTGCCTTGCTGTTTTTCACCCCTTGAGGCCTTTAAAGATGTGTTCCAAGCAAGACAGTTTACACAGATAGGACATAGTAAGAAGAAACATTCCCACTGGTGGTAACCAAACTTCAGCCTCCTTTACGGTGACACTGTTTTTAGTTTTTCCCCATCCAGGAAAACTATAGTGACATTCCATGGGCTGTCTTGGACAGTGTTTCTAAAAGCACAGCTGTATTGGCCCTGCCAGTCTGACAAAGCACAACTTCAACCAACTTTGGAGAGCTGACCTAGCTCACCCTTCACATGTATATAACGGGACTCATGAGGATGTCAGAAAATAGAAAACTTGTCAGTCTGTTCATCCAAGCACATTTTAGGTAACTGACCTTGCTATATGGCCCTCTGACCCAGTCTGAGTCTTGTTATTATTCCATGGTGCTATCAGCATCTCATCTCCAACCTCAAGGCAGCTGCCGACCAGCCCTGGAGGCTGTTATGAGGGAATGGCTTGTTTTACAACATATTGCTCTGATTGATGAGGCCATTCCTCCCTTTGCACACTCATCTGTTCCAAGTCTGTGATTCCCTTAGTACAGCCCTTCCTTCAGCCCAGGCTCCCACCATAAAAGCCCAGCTGTTGTGCAGCTATTCACAATTGCAGGAAATTAACAGAACCAAATACTGGGCTGTTATCTATCTTATGTCATTTGAGTTTTGTTTTTCCTTTCTGTATGTGTGTGTGGAGCTACCACGTTACACAGGATTATTCAGGGTCACTCCACAGCAGCAGCCAAACAGAAATGATCCAACAAGCAATTTCTTCCTCTCTGCCTTGGGCCATGCTGGTGTGATTACAGTGAACAGAAAGGCACAGGTCTCACTGTTAAATGTAGGAGTTTGACCAAAGGAGACTTGCATGAAGAATGGAAAGAAGTAACTCATGGTGTTCTCACAGCATTTTGTGATGAGAAGTGAAGAGGAAACCTGTACTTCCTTCCCTTATGCACAGACTGTTATTTCCCATCCCTCTAAGTTATGATTCTGCCTGGGGGCAAAACACAGGGTATACACTGTCCAAATTCCTTTACACTAGTCCTGCATAACTTCTCAGCCATACTGATTTTTTTTCTTAGTGTTAAAGTTTTTAGCTCCCCCCATCACTACCTAGTCTTTGCTGTATGTCCTCTTTTCTTCCCCAAATGATGCTCCTCATTCTTCTGATGGGGGTGCAAAGGGGAAGGAATTCAGCTAAGTAACTTTGCAAAGTCACCTCTTTTTCTTTGTAAGATAGAAAAAAGTTATGGAAAACATTAAAATAATCCTCTGGAGAAATAAACAAGAGACCCCAAACGTCAGCCATATCAGTTAGTGAGCCCCTTACTGTATACACACACACATATGCATATACATGTGAGAATAAGTTGTCAGCTTTAAAAGTGATGAACAAGGAATCCTGAAAGTTTCCATCCTGGAGCAGCAGTTACTAGGAACCACACGGAGTACAGGGGCTGGATGGGATGGGGCTCTGATAGTGTGAGGGCAATCCCTGTATGAAATACACCACAGAAAGCTAAGTGGAAATAAACTTCTGCATTCTTGAATAGTGGATGAGACCTATCAGGTCTTCAGGGTACAGGACAAGATTAGGTGAGGAAAATATCAAAAAGAAGATTGACAGTGTGATAAGAAACCTTACTGCCTGTATCACCAAACTGCATAGCCAGTTTGGTGGCAGCTGAGAGACAAGAGCTGAGCACAGAATGTGACTGATGTGAAGGAAAACAACAGGGGCCCCACAGCTGCTGTGCCCTGTAAACAAAGCAAGGCTTTCTGAAGGGCCATGTGAGATTTTGCAGAGGAGCCCTGAAAGAACTGAGGTCTGCCTGAAGGAAACAACAGGGATTACAGAACAGAGGAACGTGGGATAATAAGATAATAAGAGGACTTTATTGAGCTTGAAAAGAAAGCTACCCGTATTATAAAAGGAAAAAATAATTATTAATGTATTCCTATAAAGGGATGAAATGGACATTCAAGAAATGAATGGGCAACAAACACTTACCAGGTAATTAAAGCACCCTAAAGCACCATCTTATTATATAGTGGCACTGACTGCTGGAGGAGATTTGACAGGATTTGCCCAAGAACAACACTGCTACGGACAAGAATGACTGCCTCATTATATTTGTTTATATTATATTTATATTCATGCATTATATTAGAAAATTTCAAGTAATTAGTTGATCACTTCCTAGGAACAGAGGGATTTTTCTTCATGAGATAACGTTGCAGAGGTGTTTCAGTACAGCATGGAAATGTGGTGTTGGGAATTTTTTTCCCCCACTGGTTTACTTGAGTACAGTGAATAAACTACTCACAAAGAATCAGAAATAGGTGTCAGATGAAAATGTACCATCAACAGTCTACTAGGTTAACAAGTCTAGAAGAAATATCTACAGGGGCTTAGAAACATGATGCAATCTGATCTTTCGTGCTGCATCTCCAAGGTTTGCAGGTTGGTACCACTCACTGAGGTCATGTCAAGGTCAAACGGTGGAAATAAAAAGACCAGTCATGTGGACAAGAACATGCACCTCATGGGAAGCTTTGAATTTAACATCTCATGTGAAATGGCATTTCTTGTAGGATTTGTTATGCATATGAGCGCTTGAATTCATGAAGGAGATTTCTGCACTCACTCTGGCTTAACGAAAGCATGTTTCTGCTTGGGACAAGGAAAGAGATTGTACTGGGAGTGTGTTTATTTGAACCAGAATTAATAATGTCCTAAAAATGCTGACAGCTTGGAAGATTAAATCCTGTATTTACTAACTCAGCAACTAACTCGGATCCTCCCCGCTAAATTTCCCCATCATCTGTGTACCACAACATAAGGGGGCAACCTTAGAAAACAAGGTATCTACTTAACACGTGGTGAAATCTGTGCTTGTGCTCTGAACAAAAATCTCCCTTGGGGTCAACTGTGCTGATGATTTTGCATATAAAAATTGGTTCACCCATAAAGCAAATTGAAACCCAACTCTTTTATTATCGGGTCCAAGCAGCTGTCAGAGGCAGTAACCCGACTATGCTAGGGTAAAAACTGTGCCACACGCTCCTGCGGGTGAGCCAGGCTCCTTGGAAATAGTTTCATCAGGCATCAGGAAGCAATTACCGAATCCCAGCAAAACCTAATTATGCCCTATCTCCTCTTGTGAGAACTATCATTTAGGAGAAGCCAGAATTATTTCTCTTCTCTCTGCCCTATAGTTAAAACATAAATTAAGCGGATGATGTCCCCCCTCTTTAAACTTTTATCCCTGTTTAGTCTCTTCTTTGTGCCATGCCTTTTGTCTCCGGGACAGGCTGCCTCGCTGGGGCTGCGCCTCCCCTGCCTGGCCACGGGCGACGGGCAGGCATGAATGAACAGGAAGGAATGTTAACCCCTGCCTGCCCTCTGCTGCGAGGGAAGGGGCAGGATTGCTGCACTGGGGTAAGCGGCGTCTCCCTGAATGGGCAAGGCAGTGGCAAGCGCGGTCCAAGTGAGCGGGGTGCAGGTTAACTTTCACGCAGGGCGCTCCTCTAGAGCGTCTGCTTGTCCAGACAAGCCTTTTTTCTCATTACAGAATTGAAGTAGACCAAAACCACAAGCACCAAACAGGTTAAAACCCTAATATGCCTGGAACTGGCATCCATCTGAGCCCACCAGAAATGCTGGAGAAAACACGACTGTGTTCAGTTGCAGTCATTTTCCAGGATGCTTCGGCTCAGCAGGTATGCTAAGAGGTGGTTTTGCAACTTAAACATACAGCAAGAACTAATCCTGCATATTTTATCTCTTTCTCCCACACAGCATGTTACAGTGTGAACCATTAGCAAGTCATTTAATGGAAATGGCAAACACTTCCCAAGCACAAAGAATAAATACAGATAGCATTGGTAGCAGTATCCTCTGTAAATTCAAGAGTCGAGTTAGGAGGAGCTACTGGAATCCTGTGTGTTTAAACTAACTTTTGGCTCTCAGCACCGAGTCTCTTTATGTACATGCAGCTCTGGAGTATACACGTTTACACACTCCACACCCAAGATTCGCTGTCCAAACTGAAATCTCCTGGTTACTTTTGTGATAGGCAAAACATCTTTTTAAATGATCTTTGACAGAAAAAAAAAAAAAAAGAAAAAGTAAAGGAAAAAGATCAACTGTTAGCCTTTTACTTCCCTTCTCACTACTGTAATGCCAGGGTACAGAAACGGAGGGAAAAATGTCCAGAAGACAAAGCAATTCCCTTTTCAGCCGAGAGCTGCCTTATTTTTGATTCGGTTGGAGGATCAAGGATCTGCCTGCAGCAGCTGCCCACTCCAACAGTTTGTAAACTATGTTCATATAAATACACTGAAGCTGGAGTGTTTCTTTATCATCTTTCTGGCCTGCAAAGCAGACTGAACATCTCTTGAGAACAGGAGCTCTCATGAGAGTTATCTGAACTTCAGGTCAGGACAGAAAGTCTCCTGGATCAGCATTCCTGACAACATTTCAATGATTCTCTGTTGGTCCCAGCTGGAACCTGTACATGCTGAGGCAGCTGCAAACAGACAATAAGCTAAGCTCAACTGAACAAATTCTGGTTTGGAAAAGCTCTGGAGTTTGGCTTAAATCTGGGAAGGAGAAAGGTCAGTTTGATTCTTTTCCTCTACCTTACTTCATTCATTTCCTAGCAAGGGACCACCTGGAAAGCAGATTGCCATATCTGCCTCTGGATGGCCAGATGCCAAGTAGATTGCAGTACTCGGTGAAGATGCTCCTGGGCTGGGTAAGCTGTCTGCACTCTGCATGATGAGGCAGATAAGAGATGTAAAACAGAATTCCTGTGTTTGTGAGCAGCAATTTTGCTGAAGAGACAAAAAGGAGCCTCTTGTTACACTGAGCTAATAAGAGCTACATTTAGAGCTACATTTAGATGGAAATAATTCTGTACATCTCCTTTACTGTCATCTGTAAATGTGTTTTACTGTGAGTTCAGTAGTATGTACTTTGGGAAATGTGCATGGAGTTCACTCAGGTAAGGAGGGTTGGGGGAAGTAGGGCAACGGTATGGGATGGAGGGCATCTTTAGAAGCAGTGATTTTGGAAAAGATTTGGATGATTATCACCTCTAGTGCAATTCTAAGGCTAAAAAACTGACATAGTATTAAGGAAGAGAGAAACATGAAGCAGATGGGAAGTCATTCCACTTGCATATGCAGATGGCCTGGTTCCTGGTGGACCACTATGATCCTATCTTCTGTCCAGAATTCAGGGAAGTAGAAAAACTGAGGAGGGTTCAGAAAAGATCCACAGCAACTATAAAGGAATAAAAAACCCTACCACACAGCAAAACACAAAAGCTCTATTTAATCTGCTCTGCAGGAGATTCGGGAACAATCAGTCTGTAAGCTCCTACACAGAAAATTATGAAAGAAAAATTGCTGTGATTTAATAAGTGATATGTGATAGTTGGAACACAACACAGAGAAATTGAGATTAGAAATCATGCAGAGTTCTAATAGCAAAAGCAATTAACCATGGAACTGATTTACCAAAAACTCTGTAGTGAAATCCCATGACACGGGAGTGCTTTAGGGCAGGTAAGACTTAAGTTCTCACAGGGACTAAAGTCAGGAGTGTGCTATAGTTTTTGATACACAGAACCTCCAATTACATGATCAATTTAAATCTTTTTGACCATTTAATCTCCATGGGAAAAAAACCCAGCAATGGTTATTTAAGTAGCTACATCTCACTCTCCTGTTGTGTGATGAATTTTGAAATAGCTGCATGAATTTTAGTGCTCTTCCCTCACAAAAAAAAAAAAAAATTAATGTAACTAGATTAAGTATGGAAAGTTGAGGTCAAATTGAGCATTTCAGAATTGGCTGTAAAGAATGGAAAGTAAAAGTTACAAAGAAAGCCAGGCCAGTATTCAGGATGCCAGATATATCTGTAAAGATGTCCTCACACAACCTGATCTCAAAGTGCTCAGACCTACATGCTCTGACACATAATAATACTGCAGTACAAACTGCTGCTTAAAAATAACAGAGGAAGAAAAAAAGGAGTTGTATCAAATTATCCTCTCTTGTAGATCACAGCATAGCTGAATTTTGATTTCTGCACTGCAGAACTCAGTACCAAATGATGTGCTTATGTGTAAATCCAGCTGCTTCTTCCTGCGTACACTATGGCAATGCATTTCTTGTGTTTTCAACAAACACTGAAACACTGAAGTCCCCTAACAATGCAGCACTTGACGAATCTGAATTGCTCACTCACCCACTGAAATTCTATACAGAGCAGCTCAGAGCTATTAATCTCACAGCAAAACCTACTTCCAAACCTTTCCCTTCTTGAACACCTCAGCAGGCACAGATGGAGATTTCCATTACCCCGTCAGCAATATTTGGGGAAAATTCACATAGATATTTTTTTATGCTTCAGTTTATCTTCTCATACGACACAGAAGCTTTTATCAACAAGGAAGCAGCCTACTTTTCCTTGTGGGATCAGAAAAGAAATAACCTCCCACAAAAGTTCATGAACCAAGCAGTCTTCCTCCCCCACATCCTCCTCAGCTTTAAAACGCGGTGCTTTTGTACCAGCGCAGCAGACACTAGGAATAAGGTGCAGGAGGATATTACACGCTGATTTATTTTTATACATACAATTTGAAATCCTCTTTTTAATCACTTGCTCCTGAAGGACCAAAAGCCAGCCCTCTGCCTCATCCTACCAGTGCTCACAGCATCAAACTCTTCCTGTAAGTAAAACTTTCCCAAGTTACTGGTATGGCGTTCACGGTTCCCTTGGACTTCATTGAACTTAATGGAAAGAACGTTAATGTCTTTCCCGTCCTTCTCTCTCTCTGTAGTTCATCCATCAGCCATCCTCCCATATTCCCACCCAACCCCACCACTTACGGCCCCTGCTGTTAGAGTACCTTTCTTCAAAATGAAGTTTAGATGCTCCTCCTCCCACCGATACTACATCCAGAGCGCTCGGATGAATGGATTCTATCCCTGCTGCACTCTACCCGGGGCTCAGATAACTTCAGTTTGGCGGTGCCAGCTGCAGACACGTCGATCGAGCTGGCTGCCTCTGCCCGGGTTTGTCCATGGCTGCCTCCGTGGGAGCCGAGTAGGGAGGTATGCACCCTGCGTGCTGGAGCAGGAGCCGTGGCTCCCCGCCTGCCAATCAGCCCCGCTACACTCCGCAGGGTGGGCAGGGCATAGAGATCGAAAAATGTGCAGGTTACGTTCAGATCTGGCACTCCCAGGAAAGCAGAAGGTAGGGGCAGACAGAAAGGCTGGGAGCAGCAGGCTGAACGGGCATGAGACCTCGTGTTAAACCCTGCCAAACAAATAAACTCAGTTTTGCTTTTTCCTCTTTCGTGTAAAACCTACCTTCTGGGGGCAAAGCTAAAACAAATCAAACCCCCAAACATTCCAACTGATCACCTAGCAAGAAAGGCAGCAGGCTGCTCCCTTGTCATCAGCTGAATCACCGTGTCCAGTTAACTCTTCAGATACCAGATGGTTTTAGGACTGGGATCTTCTTTTGTCCCCTCAGGGGAACTGTTTTGGCTCTACTTCAGATTGGGTAAATACAAAGGTAACTTTTAGGTGCAAAGTACTTGCCACATTTTAAAGACGACAAACATTTTTATTCTCTACCTTTTCACCTCCTTGGAAATATTTTCCTATGTCTCTCTCAAACTAAAGGACAGAAATTAGAGGGCAGTTTCTGATCATTGGAAGTAAATGAGATTCTAGTGCAGTCTTACAAAAGAGAAATAAAAGGCATAAAAATCTCAGTTTTAAACACCAAACAAGACAAATTTACGAGGTGGTAACAGAATATGTCTATTTGTGATAGCAGGGGATTTGACTTAAAGATCCAGGAAGTTATTATCAGTTTTTCCCGTAAAAGCCAAATGAAAGAAGGAAACCTAACCTACTCACCAAACAGCCAAGATCACCAATACAGAGTGCTCCACCTGCCAAATACACTTCTGGGTCTTCCGAAATGTCCCATTTTAGCCTATGTCGTTTCTGCCCTTGCCTCACCCCTGCCCCAATCAGTTTGGATGTAAGGCTGAAAACCACAGGGACAAACTGTCTGTGCCTCTGAGAAACAGCAAGCATCTTTCTGCTCCGTTGTGACACTTCTAGGGTTACTCAGGTTTTTCTCATTTCCCCTTAGTGGTTACTATGGAGAAACAAAATGTATCTGGGATTTTGACACACTAAGGAAAACAGATTGTTTGAAGACAAGGCTATCTGGATAATTTGGAGATCACGCCAGAAAGTATTTGGCTCACAAATAAATTATTGATTTGACATTTAAACATTAATATAAAACAGTACAGATTTATATATTAAATCTATAATTTTAAGTACACTGAATTAACTGCAGAAGGTTTACGGTTTGAATGGTGGACCATTACAGGGTGTAGAATCAACAAGGAAACACCACACTATGATTTTCTGAATTTTGGTCTATAGCTGAGTGTGAATTAAATTATGAAGTTTGGACTAGATGATGGAACGAATAACCAGGTACTGTAGGGACAAATGTGTTGTACAGGAGTCTTTCAGGTAGGAAAGGTTCAGAGCAGCATGCAGCAAAACTGGTACCTACCAGCCTGCAGAAGAGACACGACAGCCTCACTGACGGGTATGTTTGTGTTGGTGGTGAGGGTGCGGAATCAGTGGTTAGATGCTTCTTCTAAGGAAAAAAAATCCCCATGTTAAGAGTGGCCACACACTGTCCCCCTTGTACCAGGGTCTCCATCTGGGCCTTTGCAAATCTGGGTTTATACTATCCATCTGAAATAAGACAATTAATGGCAGAGGTGGAACATTAGTCTTCTAATACCCCCAGGTCTGCCAGCCACAAAAGTGTCCCTTATGCAACACTATCACTGCTCATCTCCCTTCTGCACTTTGTTGTAACAGCTTCATATAGCAGATAGGGCTTTCTCTATCTGTGTAAGAAAAAGCACTTTTTGTTTCACAGAGGCCAAAAATTCCAAGGCTTGAAGCAAGTTGAGGCTAAGGCAGAGGGAGAGGGAGAAATTAGCCCAAGGGCAAACTGCTTGAACAAAAACTTTTAAAGGTGTAAGGCTTAAACAAACAGGCTGGCTGGAAAAGATGAAAACTCAGACCTGCTCTTGTGACTTTCCGAATGAACAATGGCTCTTTTCTCATTTCATCCTCCCTCTCCTCGGCTGAGGCAAACCTTTACGTAGACAATCTTGTCTGCTGTTCTGCCTGTTGCCTCAAACATTTTGTGTGAAACAGCAATGTAAGATGAGTAGGGAGATGAAGTCATCTTCCCTTAGACTCCCTTCTTTGTTTCTTGTTCCCAATTAAAGTCCATAATTAATCTGGCCACCACAACAGAGCACTGCATGGGGTGCTGGGATGTTGCGGACATACTGAAGCAAACTTCTTTCTCAGGAAACAGAGGGTATTTTTCCTCACATGGTATTAGTCCCATGACCCTCTGCCTGATTAAAAAAAAATACTTTAAAAATGTGCACATCAACTAACTCAAATTAGGAGCAGAATCAGATCTGAGGAGGCGAGTGAGGGTGCAAGCAAATCTCCTTTCCAAAAAATACAGGTATTAAAGCGCTGCTGTTATCTCTAAGCTGAACACCTCAAAGACTCTCAACAGCCTTTGAAAAATCAGGATAAACTCAGTCCTGCTAGGCTGGTGACTCAGGCTTTCTGCTTGGCTGTGGGAAACCTAGGTTCAACTGTATTCTTGCTTATACATGAGCTCAACTTCAGCATCGTGTCCTTCACCTTCGGAAAGAACCCTACCCACCAGGCTGTTGCTAGTTTAGGTCGAGCCTCCCAAAACACCACCTTGGACCTTAATGGAAGTTCTGTCAAAACCAGTATGGCCACAAACCTTTCCCAAGATCCCCTTGAAGAAAAACTAAAAGCAGCTGATCAGTATCAGGTGTCTGGTTCATCCCTTCCAAGACTGTCCTTTTCATGTTTGACACTTCCTTGGCTGCTACTGCTGTAGATAGCTGGAGCTTTTACTGCTGCGTCCTGTTTGACAGCTTAATGGGTATCAGTAGAGAACAAAAGTCTCTAAGCATTCCCAGTTATCCATAACAAAGTCTATTTTTCATCACACCTCACCAGGCTTTATTCATACTCATCTTTACAAAATATGAAACCTGGATGAAAGTCTGTTTCAACTCTGTTTCCTGAGGCATTTAAATAATTAGTAACAGATAAGGATTTGCTCTTAAGCAGTATCTTGTTGCTGCTGGCCTGTGTTCATCCTCTAGCAGTTGAGAAAGAGAAGGAACCAAGCCCAGCCCGTGCAACTCAGCTGAACACAACCCCCCATCAGCCACATTTGGCTTGTGTTTATAATTTATCTTGCAATCAGCAACTTCTGAACAGAAGCTATCCCAGGATACTTTTCTTAGGAGAAGATGGCAAAATTAAAGCTCAGTGGCCCAGAATAGGTTTCTGGAGTACCATCCTGACAGGACAAGATGTTTTAGGCCAGGATATATTCAAAGTAAAACAGCACATAAGGAATGAAAGGCATCAAGATACACTGTGAGGAACAGCCAGATAATCCTCAACTACACAATAATACCTGGCTTAATCCAGGCAAGTAGTCAGAGCTAAATTCAGCTTCGCATGACTGAAAATATGAAGACAAAACCACTAATACCCAGGAGCTCTGAGACATGGTATCAGATGCGTTTATGCTTGTTACATGTTTCCATGTGGTTGAAGTGCTGTTTTGTCAGTAAGCATTTAAGGTCTAGCGAGAAGGAGAGTGTGTAGAGAAGTTCACAGGCCACAGGCCACAGACCACTGCCTAGCTGGCTCAGTTCTCATACTGGGAACTCTCAGAGATGCCTCCTTCACCCCCAAGGGTGCCCTAACTGTGCCTGCCATTCAAATCCAGGCCAACCTTGCTGTGGTTAGGAATAGACCCCTTTGGATGGTAGGTCACATGTAACCAAGCCCTTCTGCAACTCCAAGTTGGAGGCAGGAGCTCTGTCCCTCTCAAAGACAAGGCTGCCTCAGAAGAGCCTGAGTATGTTATTTTCTTCATACACTGGTTGGATGCCACCTGACAGAAAACATTTCTTCTGGTGCTGTTAAGCAATTTGCACTGTGGGCCAAGGACCCCTGGATCTG
>JBCJKH010060499.1:3411-18261 GCA_039877255.1 Loriculus beryllinus | reverse complement strand
ATAAACAGGTCAGAAAGCTCTGCACAAGCACAGCTTCACCATGCCCAGCCCTGCTCTTCCAGCTCCCACAGGAATGCATGGACTTCACTGATGGAAGTATAACCTTTGTATTGTGAATTAACAGCCATCTCTGAGAAAGAATACAAAGCCTTTCTAGAAGTGTACAAAAGTCAGCAAGTGAAAAATAGCTTTCTCTCCTTAAAACTGCAAAAGCAGTATCATTTGGAGTATCATCTGCCTTCCTTACAAAGGCAGTATCATTTACAATTATCACACCTGAAACAGAGCTGCCTTTCACCAAGAAGCCTTTGCTGCCTCTGTTTTATCTTCAAAATGTACTGGCAGCCAGGAGGCTTAAGAGCCACCCTGAAACTTTTCTGTAAAGTAGGGGATGGGCTAGTGCATGTGAATTAAGGCTATTCACTATTTAACATAGCAAGAAAGAATTCAAATGCAGAAAAAGTGCAGCCTAGCCATCTGTCCTCACATTTCCTTCCTCCTCACTTCTTTCCTGGAAAAAAAGAAATCAAGAGGCACTTGAGCTGAATCTCCAGGTCTGGGAGGAGAAGTCTGATGGGACCTGGTCACATGCTGTTTAACTTGAGATCTCCTTGGAAGCAAACCCCGGGAATTAATGAGTTAATCCCAAATGCTTTGCTTGCTGAAGAACAGCTCCTCTCCCTGCAATCGTATGAGGGATGTGCTAATTCCTATTGACCCGCTTTTCCTTTTATCCAGCAGACAAAGGGCTACCGGCTCAGGCAAAACCATTCTCCCTTCACACCTGTTTGCTCCATTAGTTCATACTTGGGTAGATCAGATGCACAAGATAAGCTGTCTGTGTTCTGTGGTGAAAGTGGATCACACTCAAGGCACCTTCTCTGTATGTTCTTAACCCCCTCCCAATAGCCCCCATTACCACCAGCATCACTCTCCTGGGAACACTCACGTGCCTTGCCTCTGCTCTGTTATTAAGATGCCATCTGGTGTTGATACCTTAAGCACTGAAGCACTGACCTCTCTCAGCTAACCTGACCTTTATGGATTGGTTCATCTGACACTGTCCATCTCTGGACACATATGTGACTAATCAAGAAATCATGTGCTTTCCATAGTGTTTTAACTATGCTGTGACACAGAACAGCCAAGGGAGCTGAAGCAGATTTCTAAGGAGAATCAGAGTCCTGTAATTTCAAACCAAGCAGAGATCGAAAGTATACCTGCAGGGTTTCACCACATTGTGGGGTACACTTGTTTGTACTAAAGAATCTGCAGTGGCACAGATTTTAGCAGAGATCCACGGTCTTCACAGAGCCCTTCATACACACCCTCGTTGCTAATACATGGCACTGTGTTCACTGCTTTTGTAGCCATGCTAAATCAAGCAGAAAGCTGTTAATGAAAGATGCAATCTGTATTTACCTTACGGCCAGGTTTACCCTGAAAGCCTGAAGTCTACTATCAGCAAGGACTGACATGTGTGTACAGAGATAACAAGTGCACAGCCCTGCTTAAACCTCCTCAGCTAAGCATGGTCTCAAATACAGCTTTTAAATCAGTACTGTTTGGTCTTTACCAGGAAAAGTATATTCTACTGACTGAGACAAAGAAGCAAGATGAAGACTGTGAAGTCCAGCTACAGCAATTGCTAAAGAGACACACCAACATTCGAAGAAGGGTAACAATGTACATGCAACTGCATCAACAAAGTGAAATGCCTTTCTGTATCTCCTTCCTTGGAAACAAAGAACTCTAAAGGTTTGCAGGGAATCCTGCAGGTCTCCCAGGATACACCATAGTTCACACTAATAATGTGTTGCTGGAGGCAACCGAGAGCTTGAACAAACAAATCAATCTGCGGAAGGAGCAGCGATGGGTTCATGAAAGCAAAGCCTCCAGTAAAGCCCCCCTATTTCTTTTGTGTAAGACTTCCCACCCAGACCCTAGCTCGGGCTGCCTGGCGAAGGGCCTGCCGCAGAGGAGGCACAGTGAAGCACCCTGGGCCAACCTTGTGTTCCACTTCCAGAGCCAACCCTCTGCTCTGCCCTGAAGTGCAGTGAAGCAATGAAGCTGGCGAGTCAAATGCACTAATACCCTCCAGTTGTCTGCCCTGCCAGATGGACCATGCGCCCCTCTGTATCCTGCACGCTGGCGTGTGCTCCCATTCCATCCTGACCCTTTCCAAGGACTCATGCCTACCACAAAACATACAAATGCATGTTCAGTGAAGGTAGAACATAGCTGGTACAACCACATAGAAATCCTTGTGCTTTTTGCACTGAATGAATATCTCTGTTGGGCATATCAGGAGAAGGAACAGTTCGTATGTTTCGAAGAGGAGAATCATGAATGTTCTTGGTGCTTATGCAAGAACATGAATTTATTTCACTTCATTCAAAACAGACTCTCCTTACCACACATTTCTTGTGAGAACATGTATATCTCAGCGCCACACTCATCATTATGCAACCACATTAAAAAAATTCAGAAAAATATTAATTCTAAATGTGGAACATAGTTAAAATAAAAATCTGGAGAATGGCCTAAAGCTTGGCTGCTGCTGTGCTAGGTACATTTCCTTGTGTAGAGACAGAATTGTACAGATAGTTGTACAGATTATACTATTATCAGAGAGCTGCAATTGTTGAGACTATGGCATACAGAAGACTCACAGATCTGCCAAATCAGTCTGAATATAGCTGCTCCCTCTGGCCATGTCAGTGTTCCTGTGGAGAGCTGTCCCCTTCATGTCGACAGAAAGCCAAGGCTTTTAAAGGTCTATTATAACATAACCTGAAACCTGGGAAAGGGGCAAGTCTAAGCTTACACATTATCTGCCTTTCAGATAATAATCAAAACAGCTACTTGCTGAAACACCTACTTCTATGGGTTCATTTTCTGTTATGGGTTACCCTTTGCCAGTAACCATCAATATCCTCTTGTCCTACTCTTCTCACTTTTAGTAGGGAGCACTGAGGACACCCAAGTGTTAATTTATCTGTTTATGCTGCTCATATACTAAATTATTCCATTGCTCAAAAATCTGTCTTAGGATGTTTCTGGAAACTGCACTTTGTATTTACCATGTTTGCGAAAATGAGCAACAAACCTTAGGGCTAGAGCCAAAAGCTGCCTGTAACAGGCACCTACCTTCTCAAATGGTATCCACACCAAGACTTCAATCAGTGAGGAGATTCCTACAGGCAGTTACACCCACAGAGGTCACAATCTTACCTCTACGCTCAGCAAAGTTAATGTGTCTTCTAAGTGCCAGTGTGCATGTTTGGTCTGCATATGTAAAGCCAGCAAAGAGCAAAACCCAAATATCAGCCAACAGTACTGGACTGCCAACGCATGGCAGGTTGCTGGCAGCCCTGTGTCAAAGACAGATGATGTTTGCTCTGCCTCCCACCTGATGCTGACCTGCCACAGACTCTGGTGCTTGCCCCAGCAAGCTTAACCTGTGGGAAGTTCTCCTGCAAACTGCAGTTCCCACATTCTTAACAGCAAGAGGACCAAAAAGCCTCTGGTTCCTGCTTTTCTTATCTTTGTTAGCCTTGCTTCTCCCCTCCCTGCAGTGGAAACAGACCCTGGCCCAACTCCTCTCCTGCTCCCACCCTCTACTATGAGGTGCCAAGCATGGGATTCTGCAGAGATAGGTCTTGTATCCTCAGGCATGGTGAAGCAGGAGGGGATAAGAAGCAGAGAAGGAGTGAAAAGGGACTCCTGACCACATTCGCAGCTCGCTGGCACAGCAGACTCCTCATCTGTACAGGATGCCTCTCTCCACTATTGGACACTCCTACCCAGCTCCTCTCCTCACGTTCCCTACCTGACCAGAGTGCACAGCATGTGGCAATACAGTTGTGCCACTGTACTAATGTGAGTGCTGAAGATTCACTTCTTCCCTTCGCTCCCAAATGTTAGTTTAGTTATTCATGCTCTAATCAGCATGTAAGCCTTACAGGAAAGGATCCTACCCTAATAGTCTGATTTTCAAAGCAGGTTTAGCTTCATCCCTGGTCTAACATTTAAGGCACCAAAAGGAGGGATATTTCTCTTTCTTACAGAGATTAATTTGTCAGTCTCACTGTTTGATTCCTCCCTACTCTTACTGAAGATAAAAGCTCAATAAAGCCAACACAGGACTAGTCAACCCTGAAAGCCTGGCCTCAATGGGGCCTAACTTTCTCAGAAATAGTCTCTGGTGGTAATGTTACATACTGGAGCTAAAGCAAACCTAAAGCAAGGAAGGGGGGCTGTGGTGATAATTAAACATTAACACATTTAGACACTGTGCCAAAGCTAATGAATACTTTGCCACTGCTCTTCAATAAGAATAATGATACAGAATGTAGTGATAAGTGCACAAGAGGCAGGCTAGATAACAAAAAGAAGGGAGTGGAAATGGAAATTAACATTAATGAGGCAAGAAAACATTTTGGAGAGGTTACTATGCTCAGATCAGGAGGTCTGATAAGCTCCCTTCCTGATACATGTAATTATAGTTTTCATCACAAGAACTTTAAAGGAATCAGGTGAGATGGGGACGGTACCACACAACTGGAGAAGAGCAGATAAAGTAACTCTATTAATGAGAGGTAAAAATTACTTCAAAAAATACAAGGCTGAATCTGACCACAATATTATGCAAGACTTTGGAAAGGAAAAGTAAAAAGCATAAGATAAAAAAGGGGATGGAAGCCAGCTTTAAAAGAGGCAGTTTGTTCCAACCAAACCCAACAGATTTCATTGACAACAGATCTAGAAAAAAAAAAAATAGCCTGTCTGTATTAGAAAAAGCATTTAATATGGTGCCACCTGTGAAGGAGTTAGAATAGAGACCAATACCAATATTAAGACAGAAGTAAAAACCAACCTAAGAGGAAGATGGCCATTGAGTTTTAAGAGAAATATGAGGCTACAGCAGCCATGAGTAGAATTTTTTGATTAAGACTACAAGATTAAGACTATATTTATCTATATTTTTAAATAATTATCATGGCACAGAAATGAACATGCTAAGGGTATTTGCTGAATGCACACAATTATGAGGAACTAGGCATATAAAGGAAGCTTTGAACATCATATTGAAAGGAGCAGTTCATCTTGAGGACTGGAGTAACAGAAATGAGATTAAATTTAACAATACAAAGTTTACGATCAGGCATTTCAGGACACTCATGATGGAACACTTCAATTATATATGGAAGTGATCTAGGATATAGACAGACTGAATACAGCGAAAGGGTACTTGCCTCATGCACCAGCATAAAAAGATAAAAGATGCTGGGATATATCAAGGAGAAAATTGCAGAAGATGGGGATACAGTAATATTAGACTATGGTGAGATCTCAGCCTGTGCAGAGTTTTGGTCACCACATCCAAGAAAGATTTATTCAAACAGGAACATGAACTGAGAAGAGCTTGGTAAGATAAGGAGGAGAGGAGAGAACCAGAACACTAAAATACTTGTCTCATTCAGTTTAGCACATAAAAACAGAGAGAGATATAATCACACTGTATAAATATATTAAAGGGCTCACACTGCAGAAGGCAAAAAGCTATTTGAAAGACAATATTGGCACAGGAGCATGTGGATAGGAAGTAGTCATGAATACATTCACACCAGTATCCTGGGAAAATAGCTTCCATTACTGTCATCTGAAGTAAATCATATTTAAAGCTTTCTGAAATGCCTGCATGTGAAAATATACCAGCTTTAACAAATTGATGACTAAAGTCTGCACTTAAAAGCCTGTCATGTACATGGGGACACAGAGCTAAAGGTCATATATTGACTGGATCTCTACTCTCCTTTTAGGCACTAAACTAAATGAATAGGTTTGGAGAGGGGCAACTGAACTGCAGCTATTTGAAAATCTTGCCACACCATAGTAGGGATAGCTGAGACCTGAGTATTTTGGAAGCAGTGTTAGACGCCAAACCCAGACGTGGGCTCCTTCATGATAGGTGCTGAGTGCTTTAAATAGGTTTTAAATATTGAATCCTAAGTTAATAGTCAGTCTGCACAACATTTGCTGCAATACCAGTAGGGAGTTTACAACAAGTAAATTAGACTGGCTTCCATGTCACAAAATGGTGAATCACAACCCTCATTTTTGGTAACCAAGAATGAAGAAAGTAGCGTGAAGTCTCCTCTTCATCTTGTGTAACAAGTATGGTCATAATGCAAATGCCAGTTTATATCTGTTCTAAGATTAGACAGAGGATTTCAGTCTCATCTGTCAAACATAAGGGCAATTAAGACCAAATTTCTCCTAATAACAGATGAACAAGCTCATTATGCAAGATTCATGTCTTATCTGTGCTCCAGCATTATTTGGTTTGATCAATGGCAGATCAGCTATCAAATAGAGATGCTGAGCATCAGCGATCTCTCTACAGTACTTTCATCCAACTCTGTTCATTTCTTTTTCCCTAGCATTGGGGCTGAAAAAAAAAAAGAATAAAAGAGGCAGAAGTTTCAACAAAAATTAACATCAAAAATAATCATAAAAAGTTTCTAAGTGGCCAGAAAACACAAACTGTCCAGAAGCTCGAAGTTTTGCTTAAATGATTCATACATTCTTCTTGCTTTTAAGAAACGTGCTCCCCATTTTATCCAACACTGTTCTTTGAGAGGATGACTCTATAACTGATCCCCTAAAGGCATTCATCCTTACTTCCAGTTCCTGTGCTGTGTAGTCCGGTGGTCCCCTGAGCCTTTCTTAAGTTGCAGATGACATCATAGTAAGGGAGAAATAAGCAATTCCATGCATTTGGGTATCATGAAATTTCTCATTCTTACTTGCTGTCTGATCCTGTCTGCCTTTTCACCTGCTGTTTTACACTGCCAATTCTATTCAACCCCTTGCTATTCAGAGAGGACATTCTAATTAAGAGAACATGAAATGATTTACAGCTCCTGTTAATTACTACTACTGCTGAAACCTTGCTTACTTCTCTGCCATGTAAAACTGACCATGGAAAATGCAGTCCTCAGGTGGTAATTCCTCCACCTCGTGAACCCCACTGTTCGAGAGCTGCAGAATCAGGTTCTCTGGGGTGCAGGCAGCTCTGTGGGGCACCAGCTATATCACCATGTGGCACAAAGCTGGGACAATGCTGCACCACCACTAGATACCACTATAGATCATTTTTTCTTCCTGTCATTGGTATGGCAGCCTGTTGTCAGGAACTGAAGGCAAATGGTGAGATGACGACTCTGAAGACTGCCACTTTGAAAGAGCTGGATATGCCCTGCCTTGGTGCTCTTCCTTCATTCAGAAGCCCTTTAGCTTCTTGCAGTATTGCTCCAAACAAACCTAGTCTTTCCCCTTTCAACAAGGCAATCACACACAGCCACTGCACTTAAGTGCTCTGTCTCCAATTAAGCTTCAAACTGAAATGTCCTTCCCAGCTGCAAAATCTCCTACTGAACTCCTCTCTTTGGCTTATCACATAGGCATGTGGCTTTCTGCACTGCATTAAACAGCAACTGAAGCCAATATAAATGGCTGAGGAATCACAGCCTTACAAACACAAATAAAGGGCTTCAAACCACCTAGTCTGCCTCACCGACATGAGACAAACTGCAAGGCATCTAACCACATCTATTCTCTTGGGATACTGCCTACATAAAGGGAGATCAGCACATCAGTCCTGTGACTGTGGCTGGAATTCTGTTTGCCTTCTTTTCAGCTGATCCGACTATACAAAACCATCAGTGAATAGGTGTCGAAAGAGTGAAATTCATCGAGAACACCACATAGGCTCAACACTTGGCTCTTTTATAAAAATGAATAACCCTGAACAAATCCAGTTACTGTAGCCTATACTTCAGAGTAGCCATAAGGAGAAAGCTCAGCACAAAACCTTTAGTCTTTGCAGCACAGGTCCAACGGACAAAGATGACATCAGAGCCAACTCAATGCTTTGATGCAGGCAAGAAAACACTCAAACAGCAAAATTACAATTTTTAGAAAACAAGTATTTTTAAAATAAAGATGTTTTTAATTAAAACATTTATAAGCAATATTGAAAATCAGACCCAGCTCTTTCATGTTACCTTTCTCCTCTCACACTTTACCTCTTCCTTTATCACACTTTACACTCTTCACCTGGTGTTCTCAGTATGTGGAGGAGCAAGGAAGACCTGTTAAATTCACAGGAGTGAGCAGGTTAAAATTCAGCCTAGAAGGAATTCAAAGGATTCGACCCCTTTGAGCTTTTTTCTAACCCCTTTCTAGTTATTAGAACAATGTTATATTGCCCCTCCTACACCCTGAAATTCTTCATCATTCCTGAAGAAAAAGCACCGACCTGACAGTCCTACAGCACCTTTAATCACTCTCCCTTAGGAGGCAGGGTAATAAAGAAAGTAACAAATCAGTGTTGTTTTCTGGGGCACAGACAAGGCAGATGCTGGACCTTTCGAGGTTAGGAGACTTCATTTAGCCTCAGCTGAGCACACAAGAGCTGGCAGTGATATCTCAATTCTGCTTTGAGTATTATCACTAGGACAGTCTTTTTCAAAACTGAAGTTTCAAAGGGTTGGAGATTGCTAAACAGGGGCAAATTTTGCTGCAGCTAATGTTAAATCAGAAAAATACTATGGGCATATTTGCTCAGGATATGCTATATCTCAAACTGAAGTTATAGGTTTAGTGCAGAAATGACTGGGTGAGGTTCTTTGGCCGGAAGCATGCAGAAGGCCAGATTAGATTATAATAATGATATCATAGGCCTCGCTTCTGACCATAAAGTGTATGAATCAGATGACTGCCAACCAAGCTTAGTTTGTAATCCTCTGTACTACATAGATAGAAAAACCCTTTTGCTTATTACTGTACCTGCTATTCCCTCATTCTAACACTTCTCCCCTCCTCCTGACAGATTTTCTGTGCCTTTTCTTCCTGCCATAAGGAGGGACTGAGACAGTGACTCTGGTCCATGGTTTATACCTGCAGTCTTCAGCTGCTTCAGAGGGCAAGAATGACAGACTATACACCAAAGACCATTTCTGCTTTACCTAGGTCCAGCCTGCACAACTGAGCTCCAAGCTTCTCCACTGCAAAACAGGGATAAGGAGTCAACACTGCTGCAGAGGTCACTGGGATACTGTTGATTTCTCAGAGTGGCCAAAAAGTGTCAAAGAACAGCTGATTTCCAGCACATAGGTCTGAGTTGGGATCAAAAATTTTCTACTGCTATGAATTATCTAGACCTAGCTTTCCAATTCTGCCCTAGTGATGCACTAACCCTAAAGAAGTTAGAAATGCCTTTAGAAAAATATGGGACAACAACTATAAGACTCCTGAATTGCTAGCTGGTGGCTAATACTGGACATAAGGATGAAAAAAACGCCCCTCTGCCTCTGATGCTGAATTTAGCCCTCACAGGGTGGAGTTGCGCAAGAATATGTTAGCTGCTATTTGCTCATGGTATTCTAGGGTCTCCTGCTCCTTGAAGCAAGGGTTTGATGCTCCCCTCTGCAGTCTCTTCAGCTGCCTTTGCGAGGCTCACACATACAAATGTTTTCATGTGTTTGAGACTAGGAGACCAGAACAAGTTGGTTAATAGTTACACAGCAGAACTAGAGTGCAGTTCTGGGAGAAAGGTGGTAACCATCAGCATATGCTTTTTCAGAATAGAATCATAGAATAGTTAGAGTTGAAAAGGACCTTAAGATCATCTAGTTTTCCCCTTTGCTGTGGTAATTAACATGGAATATCTTCAGATGCAGGCTGTTTCTGCCCTTCAGTGCAAATACATTGCACAGCTGTATATTCTGTTCAAAGTTGCCTGCCTGAAACCTACAGAACACCATTCTTGCAGTCATCAGACAGGGCACAGTATCTAGCTGGCTACAGTTACAGAAAAAAACCGCCCTATTTGTAAGAGAACTTCCGCAGAACAGCACTGGGAAAAAGTTTGAAAAGTTCGTACTTGCCCTCCATTACCTCCAAGAAATAGCTGGAGCCAAGCCTGCCAGAATTGTAATCTCCAAGTTTTAAAATAGAAGCAGCAGAACCCCCTTAAACCACACAAATTACTTTGAAAACAACAACATTCTCAGAACTCATTCCTTGAGCTATTTATTAACTTTCTGGATTTTGAGCAGTTAGAGGTCACACAAGCAACCTTCTATCTCCAAAAATGCAGATGTTCTCAGAAAATAATAACAAAATGATTTCCTTAGTATGCCAGTAGTCCCAGAGCTTCAGAAGAATGCCAGCAGAACAACTGGTCAGCAAACTGAGCCATCAGCATCAAACATGGTGTAGCTGCAGCTCAGCTAAGATATAAATCACAACAGAAACAGCAACAGAACTAGCAACACCATACCTAAAATATCTATCAGCGAACTTACAACTACAAAGTTAATCAGCTTTTGATACACATACAAACACACAGAGCATTATTATATAATATAGATAGCTCATATATTCTATTAAAATTAGATAAATAAACATTATTTTAGAATGAATGGTGAAATGCAGAAATCCAAATCAAGCTGTGAGGTATTTGTGCACAACCTCAGAACAGATCCCTGTGCTTCCAGGGCTATAAGGCCTCTCCTTTGCTCCTCTGACATGTAGATACTTGGCCTTTTTTGAAAGCTGAGACAGGCCTGCTTCAGAATGAATAAATACTTGTAATCAGTAACAGAGATGTCCTGTGTTACTTAACTTGCAGAGTACAGCACAAATGCCAAAAGTTCCTGCTCCTTTTCCACGCTCATTGACCCAAGCTGAGCAACACAGCCATGCATGATAGGAAGCTCTGAGGCAATGGGCCACTTCACCAGCACCTTCACGTGCTTCACGCACAATGTGAAACCCCAGCTGCTGTAAAGTGCTTGTTGTTATAACCATATAAATATGCTCATGTTAAATGGGCAATCTGCTACTACTTGACCCAAATTTATTGGCTAGCTGCTGCAGGCCAAAATAGCCCCCCATGCTGACAATGACAAAGAAAACATAAAAGGCTTCCTTCTTGATGCCAGAATTCAAACCAACACAGGCAATAGAAATGTAGCATCTTCTAGCTGTACTTTGAAAAGCAAATCTTTCTCAGGTCTGCTTGAGTAATATTTACCTTCACCACTGCAAACTTTGCTGCCTTTACAAGACATCACTGAGCTTATCCTGACCCCACCACTGGGGAGGCTTTCTGCAGCCCCCCGCCCCCATAGTGAGGATAAACTCAGATTTGGATCATGCAGGTCCCTACCATCTTTCTCAGGTATCACCTCCTAAGTCATATCTTACGTAAACCCATGCACTAGATAAAGCTCAAGCCCATGGAATTTGTTTTACACTTGAACTCCATGTCAGTTGTGAGAAAGTTGATTCCCAGCCATTTCACTTGCTTGGAGACTACCAGCTCTGGACACTAAGATGTGCATTCTTAACAATGGAACTTGGCTCTGTGCATGCCTGAAGTCAGACCCACCTCAGGCTTTCATCTGCTCCCACACCAAACTCCAAGCCCTGACCTTTGATAGGCAGCCTGAAGCTTACACATTTTGCATGCAGAATAAATTGCAGACAAGTAGTGAAGTTATGTAACAGAATATCCTGGATTCTATTCTATGCTGTTCAGGCAATAAAAACTCACCAGGGCTAAAACCAGTTAGTTTACTCAGTGTCTGACTACCATGTAGTTAGCTTTTCTCGCCAAGTTTTTTCCCCACTTGAAACAACACTAAACCCATAATGGTATAGAATCAGGTCTAGCAGAATTTAATCTAAGTAGATCAAAATTTGATTTTTTATTTCCAGTGCATTTTTTAGCAGTGAAATGAATCAGATTTTGTTCATCTCCATCAAGCTTGACCTTAGCGTCAAGATACTGGTTAACATGCAACATGACTTCACCACCATGTAGAGCACAAGAATTCCTCTTTTCCTTCATGGAAAAAGCACATGTTATTTGAAGGCTGCACCAAGGCAATGAAACTCCACTCCAAACTGAGGCAGAAAGTCAGAAAGAAGAGAAATGGAAATCAAGCGCTTGAATCAAGCCAGGTTTGAGTAACTGAATTTCTGGAAAGGAAAGAAGAACATGATTATGCATTTTTGTCCACTTACACACTGTGAGGGTGGGTGAACAACAGAAAAGCAGCCAGAATTGCCACCAGGTCCTCAGCTCCTTCACCTCCACAAACCTTGCCTGATGCCAGCAGGCACCTCCAGGAGTGACCTGGGAACCATCCCACGAACAGAAGCAAACATACATGCTTTGTTCATGCTTCCTTTTTGCAAACTCTATACCTGGTGGTAGGAAGACTCAGTGTATTTCTTACTTCAGGTTCCTATACCACTAAGGTAGTGTATTTTATGTTTTAGCTAATGACACGGCCATCTTGCCAATATTACCTACCTTTTTTACTTTTGGAAATCTATAGGTGATTGGAATATTTAATTTTTTTTGTACCTGCTTGGCTAATTTGTTAACAATTTGTGACCGACTGGGGAAAAACATGGAGTAACAAGGTTACACACAAAGCTTCTATTTAAGTATCAACTTATCTTTTGGCCCTATATAGCAAATAATTCTGTATGTATGTCAGCAATATACAGTGCACTTTTGCCTTTCATGTCTCTGTATGATTCAAAGTCGTATGAGCTGGGCATCCCTCATTTCCCTCGCTCACATGGAGACAGCCCCAGTGACAACATCCACCTTTTGGCAACTTATAACAAATCAACAAGAGAGCCATATCTGGCACATACTCCCAATGAAAATTCTTACATTTTACCCTAATATACATGAGCTCATCAGAACAGAACTGATGCCCACACTGGCATTCAAACAGCTGGCACACAATGATAGCTTGCCTACTCTGTCTTTCGACCAGTGCTTTCCAAACTTGGAGGTACAGACAAGCAGAGTATTCTAAAATAAAAATGGTCAGACTGACTGTAGTAACTATTATTCAAAGAAGGAAAGGTGTTTACTTATCCAAAGTAAACACTATTTCTCCACAAATCCTTTCTCTTAAGGACTCAGACAGTTCCTACCATGCTGCTATTTATGAACCTTCCTTGACATCCAACCCAGTTTCACTGAACCATAAAATAATACTCTTTTCACATGATGTATGTATATGTTTCTTATGGAAGGGATGTGTGACCTCAATGGTGCTTAGGAAATCTATTCTCCCAAAACAGATCTTATTTCACACATACTGTGACATTCACTGAGAGAAAACACATTAAATACCTCAAGTGTAAGCTATCATGACACCAGCGCATCAATTTTCATCACTAAACTGGATAGCTACTGACCTTCCTCAGCTTGGGGTGAACAGCTTCCAACATACTGCAGGTGCTTCCTCCTGGAGCTGTGTATTTGTGTCCTTTCTGTGTCCTGACATGCCAGCTCTTTTTATGCTCTGTCAAAGTTTGCTTTGTTATTCAGGAATTCCTGTTATCCCAGTGCTGCATGACCCAGGTTACACCACTCTGTTTCTCCTCATCCAGAGAATAACTGAGGAGCAATGAGCTACAATGCCATGCAGCACATTCTTCCACATTCAGGACACCATCTGAATAGTTCTCTACAAGGTCAGACAGAGGATCCTGAAATGATCTAAATCTACTACTGAACCACCCTTTGTCATCTCCTACACTGTCTCTGCATTATTTTATAGCAACAGTGCAAAGCACAGTGCAAAGAATGCAACAAGCAACCTGGATATATGTCTTGGCACTCTCTGACCTGCCTCAGCTGAATACACTGGCAAGCTAAGAAAACTTCTGCATAGAATTTTAGGAAGGGCATCCAGCTTCTCCCACAAAATACTGAGAAACCACCCTTAGATCAGCTTAACTGGAGTGGGAAAAACAGAAGTGCTCCAACATTTTACTCAAGTCCACCAACAGGTACATAGTTACACTTGGCTGCTCGGGAGCCTGTACATACTATGTGGTGTGTCAAATCCAGATGTGATTTTTTTTTGAGAACTGGAGTAGAACAAAATGTTACTCTGCCTAATCCTGGAATTTGGACTGCTCCGGATCCACTCCCCATAGATCACTTCTAAGCACTGAGTCTGAGTAACATCAAAAAGATTGGAGATGGAAGCTTGAAGGCTTCTCTCTTACCAGCTGAGTCTGCTGCAGATGTTCTTCCACTGGTCAAGTCCTCAGTGTTAACTGACTGCAGATCTGTGTAGGAAGGAGCAATGCTTGGGCTGCTGGTGTCCTCGGAGTTGGTTGTCCAGCTGCTCTCAGAGGCATGTGCTTGCTTCTCAGAAGAGCTGGAGGAGGGGCAAGTCCAGCTGGGTGCTTTTGATGGAGACACTGGATTGCAGAAAACAAAAAGGTATTGGTTAGAGACTTACAAGGCAGTCTTCCAAGATCACTCTATATCAGTGTACCGAAACTCTGTAAACATAAATTCCAACATCCACAGCAACAGTTATTGTATAACAAACACACAGGAACTTAACTAGTGCCTGCACTGTTACCCTCTGGCACTATTCAGCTGTCTGCCTTAGATCTCATACTGCTGGCTGCTGTATGTTTTCCTGTTGTTCAACTACTGCAGAAGCTGTGACTTTTCAGACCAAGAAGATTTCATGTTTCTGCTGCTGCTAAGATCTGAATATCTGTGTTGTGCAACACAGTGGCGTTTTTATAGTACCACAGCTTTTTATAAATAATATAATTAAGCATTCCCTATCTGTGACACCCACTCAAATGTAGTTGTCATCTCAGGAATGCTCCACATGGGAGGAGAATATAAAAATAAACTGAAATTGACCTAATGATGGGCACTAGAAATGGCTTTTGTTTCTGAACATGCAGGATGGTGCTGCAATCTGAATTAAC